>JAJOOR010001663.1:0-80397 GCA_036250505.1 Solanum acaule
CATTATAGTCTAACACAATGGGAGTAATAACCAATAAAGGGAACATATGAACATGTGAAAAGATGACATATATGACGGAATAGACAATTGAAGCAAGTCGGCAAAATATGGGCAGATTGTATATCCAACATATAAACATATGTACCATGTGTAATCTAGGTTACGTGCATGCTAATACTTGGTAGAGTAAGCACGTACATTTAGTAATAACTCATATTAGAGTACTCACTTTAATGCTCTAGGGAGTAGGAACTGCAACTATGGATCAATCACTACCAAGGGCACTTAGAAAGCTTACTTTGTAATACAAGTGTTGGATTCATGCCAAAGAAATGGGAAATCAAATAGCCTTACATACCTTATCCTCTGACCAATACAACTATCACGATTTAGCCTCTCCTTTTAGGTTTTAAACTACAATATAAGTCATGATAAACTAAAATTAGCAGCGATCACAGCGTGAGCCCCGTAAAACAGTAGCTAACATTGATAGATAATGAGCCCATACAGCCCTTAAAATAATGTGTATCACCACACCCTCCTTCTCTGTCGAATACATACATTAAATATCCTTTTCCAAGATTACCCAAGATGCACCAACAACAATACACATAAAACAGCCTCAAATAATCTTTTTCATACAACCAATTATTGAACTCATCACCCCGTTGAGTTTTTTATGACAGCACACCCATAATTCCTCACTCAAACTCATGCATAAGGAGGAAGAAGATGGAGCAGTCACCTTACCTCAATTTTTGAAACTTCTCCTTATAACTTGAATTCCTCTAGAACTTCAACTTCCCTTCATACTTAAACCAAAGAAGAAGAGAAAAGTATCTTAATAATTAAGGAAAGTGAGCAATAGCTTGTGGGAACTTCTGCCTTCTACTTATAATTGAGCATGAATAACATGTTTTGTAGTCTTCCATGGGAGAATTAAGCTAAATCCATAAGTGTTTCTCTTACCTTGGTTTGCAGATATAAGGATTTCTTCAACAACCCTAGAGGGAACTTTAAGGCTGCTGTTTTAATCCTTCAAAGAAAATAGAGAGAGCTGGAGTTAATTCTCAATATTGTGTATTAAAAAATGAGTGAGAATACAGCCAATATATCTTATATTGAGCTTTCTTCACCTTTAAGAATATCCCCTAGAACCTCCCATTTTGGTCCATTTTCAGCCACTAATTGGTCAAGTAAGTGATGCACCTGCTTATGTACATCAAGCAGCTCAAAAGGTCAAACTAGGTGATGCACCTACTTGCTTTCACTTGGGCTTAAATATATTGGGCCTTCACAGATTTGGCTGCTGGGCTTTAATTTCATTTTCATTTTATTCAACTTAGTTTGGGCCTCAAGTGAGTACATTAGCATAGGCCCAAATCTGATCCATAAACCTTGGCCTTTTTAACTAGATCCATTTAGCTCAAGTAGGTGATGCACCTACTTGGTCCTTTGGACTGGTCAATTAGTAAAAGTAGGTGATGCACCTACTTGTCACCTACTAGCTTAGTTAAGTCAAGCAAGCAGCTCACTTATTTTATTCCATTTTCTAAATATTAATCTCTTTTTCTTTAACTTAGCTCTTAACTTTCAACTTTAAGCTCAATTACCACCTTACTGTCTCGAGTTTAAATACTTCCGTTGGAGTTATAACTTGCAGTACACATGCTGGAACATGCAAGGCTGAGACTTTTCGAGAGAGTTTAAACCAACGCTAATCATATAAGAAACATGGTCCCTCACCTATACTATAAGGCTATGTCAAGTGTCCCAAGAATAGAACAACCACATGTGTAATACGGGTTGTTACAATAGGAAACCGAGTCCATAACTATACCACAAGGAAATTTATAAGCGTCATTTAAATAGAACTAGTACACGTAGAATATGGGGTGTTACATCCTCCCCCCCTTATGATCATTCGTCCTCGAATGATAGGTGCACCTGATTGTTCGGTTAATCTTGGAATTTCATATAGAGATTTGCGAGAGTTCCCATTGTAAATAGGACTATCCAAAATCCGTAGACTAATCTAAAATACGTATAGATAAGTCTAGCATGACATATCAATAGATATGGTTCATGAAATAATAATATGACAAATCAAACCCCTTTCTTGACCGTGTAATTCACTGAAGATACACAAGTAGAACTCATACAAATAAGGACTTTAATATACCTAAACACAATACATGCAAATGACATATCAAATGAACAAATGCTAGAAGGATTTATGATCATATAAGGGGACCACATTATCTCATATCCTTATGTTGATGTTTAGAATGAGGAGGGGTATTTAAGATCTCTACCATCTTCTATTCCCAAGTACCTTGTGTTATATTCTATTCCTTCCACAATACTTCAATGGAAGTTACACTTTTTGAGATTAGCTTCCGGTCCTTAAAAATCAAGAATAACTATAGTATCTCAAAAACATTTTGTATATGGAACGGACACAAAATCATAGGTCTGATCTATCGGGGCTCTACTTTCCCTTATCTTTTATCTTATGACGCTTTTCAAAGGTGCCCCGTATTCTACGTGTACTAGCTCTATTTATATGATGCTTATAAATTTCCTTGTGGTATAGTTATGGACTCGGTTTCCTATTATAATATGCCGTATTACGTATGTGCTTGTTCTATTCTTGTGATACTTGACATAGACTTATAGTATTGGTGAGGGACCACGTTTCTTATATGATTAGCTTTGGTTTAAACTATCTCGGAAGGTGCTCAACCTTGCACGTTCCAGCATGTGTACTACAAGTTATAACTCCAACGGAAGTATTTAAACTCGAGACAGTAAGGTGGTAATTGAGCTTAAAGTTGAAAGTTAAGAGCTATGTTAAAGAAAAAGAGATTAATATTTAGAAAATGGAATAAAATAAGTCAGTTGCTTACTTGACTTAACTAAGCTAGTAGGTGACAAGTAGGTGCATCACTTACTTTTACTAATTGACTAGTCCAAAGGACCAAGTAGGTGCATCACCTACTTGAGCTATATGGATCTAGTTAAAAAGGCCAAGGTTTATAGATCAGATTTGGGCCTATGCTAATGGACTCACTTGAGGCCCAAACTAAGTTAAATAAAATGAAAATGAAATTCAAGCCCATCAGCCAAATCTGTCAAGGACCAATATATTTAAGCCCAAGTGAAAGCAAGTAGGTGCATCACCTAGTTTGACCTTGTTAGCTAGATCCATATAGCTCAAGTAGGTGATGCACCTACTTGTCACCTACTAGTTAAGTTAAGCAAGCAGCTCACTTATTTTATTCCATTTTCAAAATATTAATCTATTTTTCTTTAACTTAGCTCTTAACTTTCAACTTTAAGCTCAATTACCACATTATCGTCTCGAGTTTAAATACTTCCGTTGGAGTTATAACTTGCAGTACACATGCTGGAACGTGCAAGGCTCACCTTCCAAGATAGTTTAAATCAACGCTAATCATATAAGAAACATGGCCCCTCACCTATACTATAAGGCTATGTCAAGTATCACAAGAATAGAACAAGCACATGCGTAATACAGGCTGTTACAATAGGAAACTGAGTCCATAACTATACCACAAGGAAATTTATAAGTGTCATATAAATAGAACTAGTACACGTAGAATACGGGGTGTTACAATCTCATAACTCCGTAATCCTAGTAATAGCAATCCCTTCCTAGTGTATTACATGCAAAGCGGTAAGTTATGTATCTCTAAATCTTTGGTCTAGCAACTAGAGAATTTCACCACGCACTTTGGTTCGGCTACGTGTGTATAATTTACTAACCCTTACCATTACCTCATATTAGGCGTCACATCGATGTATGGCTTAGTTTTCACCCTCGCACCAATCGTCATTAATTCTATTAGATAGTATCACACTAAATCTATGTTGATAATTCTTTTCTTATTAGCTACCTCCTTGGTCCGGCAAGTAGCAACCATTAGGCCATTGTTTTTACATTTTCTTGACACTTTTAGACACGGACCCTATGCTATATCTAGCCAACACTAACTAAGAAATTAAAGCACCTATGTATTTGAGTACAAGGACGTAATTAACCAAAGAAACTACTAGACGCAAAACAAAACCTATAGTTGGCTATATTGTACATCTTGGGTTGCCTCCCAAGCAGCGCTTGATTTAACGTCGCGGCACGACGCAGGCTTCTTGATTACTCAGACTTTATCAAGATAGTAGGCCTCAACAACCTCTTGCACACTCTTTGCGTTTCCTAGATAGATCTTGATCCTTTGTCCATTTACATGAACCTTTTTCCTTCACTATTCTCAAGCTCAACCGCTCCTTCGTGAGTAAAAATGGCCTGGTCCATTTGGACTTGAGTTTGCCCGGAAATAAGCTCAACCTAGAGTTGAATAGAAGCACAAGATCACTCACAACAAATTCTTGCTTTTCAATTCGTTGATCATGATACCTCTTCATCTTCTCTTTGTACAAGGCTGAACTTTCATACATTTTTAGGCGAAACTCATCAAGCATATTTAATTCATTTAACCTTAAATTTGATGCGGCTCCCCAATCCAAATTAAGCTTATTCATCGCCCACATAGCCTTATGCTCTAACTCTACCAGTAAGTGATAAGACTTTCCATATACAAGTTGTTAGGGAGACATACCTATAGGAGTCTTGAATGCAGTGCGATAGGCCTATAGAGCATCATCAAGGTTCCTTGACCAATCTGTTCTATTGGCATTCACAGTCTTCGCCAAAATCTGTTTGATCTCTTTATTGGACACTTCAACTTGCCCACTAGTCTGCGGATGGTAAGGAGTGGCTACATTGTGGCGGACATCATATTTCTCAGGTAGCGCTTTGAACAACTTATTACAAAAGTGGGAACCTCCATCGCTGATAATTGCCCTAGGTGTACCAAATCTGGAGAAGATATTCTTTTTCAAGAATGCGGTGACACTTTTACCTTCATTGTTGGGGAGCGCAACTGCTTCCACCCATTTTGACACATAATCAACCGCAACAAGAATATACTTCATCCCATGTGAGCTCACAAAGGAACCCATGAAATCAATTCCCCATACATCAAACTCAATCACCAATATCGGATTCATAGGAAGATCTTGCCTCTTTGAAATTCCTCCTTCTCTTTGGTAACAGTCACAAGACTTGGCGAAATCGTGAGCATATTGGTGGATGGTGGGCCAGTAGTACCCACACTGCAATTTTTTATGCGCAGTCCGCACACCACTATGATGCCCACTAACAGGCGATGAATGACATGCCTCTAGTATACCAATCATCTCAACCTCTGGCACACAACAATGAATAATCAAAACTACGATACAAATAAGGCTCATCCCAAAAGAACTTCTTCACATCGTGCATAAATTTTTCCTTTGGTGAGAAGACAAATTCGGAGGCACCAAATCGCTTGCTAAATAATTAGCAAAGTCTGCAAACCAAGGAATCAAATCATGAGAAGCAGCCAATACTTGTTCATCTGGAAAAACATCATTTATTTTAGCCCTATCACCAAGCTTTAGCATCACCTCTTCCTCTAATCTGGACAAGTGATCGGCAACTTGATTTTCAGACCCTTTACATCCTTCACCACAAAGTCGAACTCTTGCAGGAGCAATACCCATCTAATCAACCTTGGTTTTGCATCCTTCTTCGCCATCAAATACCTCAATCCAGAATGGTTAGTATGCACTATGACCTTAGTACCAAGCAAGTAGGATCAAAATTTTTCGAATGTGAAAACCACCGCAAGAAGCTCTTGTTCAGTTACCGTATAGTTCTTTTGGGCCACATTTAGAGCTTTGCTAGCACAGTAAATAGGATGGAGAATTTTCTCTCGCCTTTGTCCCAATACCACACCAAGCGCCTCTCCACTCGCATCACACATTACCTCAAACGGTTGTCCCCAATCCGGTGAAATAATGATAGGTGCAGTAACTAACTTCTCCTTCAACTCTCCAAATGCTCTTAGACAAGCATCATCAAAATAGAACTTACACTCCTTCTTAAGCAATTTGCACAACGGATATGCAATTTTTGAGAAATCTTTGATGAACCTCCTATAAAAACTTGCATGCCCAAGAAAACTCCTAACACCTTTTACAAAGATAGGTGGAGAAAGTTTTTCTATTACCTCAACTTTCGCTTTATCTACCTCAATTCCCTTCTCAGAAATACGATGACCTAGCACTGTACCTTCTTTCACCATAAAATGACACTTCTCCCAATTGAGCACTAGATTACAGTCTTCACACCTCTTAAGCACCTCAGCCAAATGATCCAGATAACGATCAAAAGAGTCACCCACTACCGAGAAATCATCCATGAACACCTCAATAGTGTCCTCCACCATATCAGAGAATATTGACATCATACAACGCTAGAAGGTTGCTGGAGCATTGCATAACCCAAATGACATATGTTTGAAGGCGAATGTCCCATAAGGGAAAGTGAAGGTGGTCTTCTCTTGGTCTTCTGGAGCTATAGAAATCTGATTGTAGCCCGAATAACCGTCAAGAAAACAATACCAACCTTTACCCGCCAGTCTATCCAGCATTTGATCCATGAATGGCATAAGGAAATGGTCTTTTTTGTCCAAGCATTTAACTTCCGGTAGTCCATGCAGACTCTCCATATAGTCATGGGCCACATCGGAACAAACTCGTTTCTCTCCTTAGGAACCACAGTAATCCCACCTTTCTTGGGCACACACTGAACCGGACACACCTAACTACTATCGGCAATGGGATAAATAACTCCGGCATCCAACCACTTGATGATCTCCTTTTTAACTACCTCTTTCATAGGCGGATTTAATCTTCTTTGGTATTCAATACTAGGCTTGTGATCCGGCATGAGTTGGATTTTATGAGAACAAATACCGGGAAGGGATCCCAATAATACGCGCAATAGTCCACCCAATGGCTCGCCTGAATCTCTTTAATACGACAACCAAACACTCTATTTGTCGCCCATTCAAATCAGCCGCAATATTGACCAGTAAAGTATCATCTTTTCCTAAGAACACATACCTAAAATGTGGTGGAAGAGCCTTAAGCTCTAATTTCGATGCCTCCTTAACAGACGATCGTGCAGGTGGGGGCTCACAATTTTTCATGTCCAACTCCAACTTCTTTGGTTTTGACCGATATTCACACTTATCAAGTGTGGCAACCAGCTCATCATACTCTTCAATACCATCACTGTCGAAGTGCATCATAACCGCTGCTAATGCCTTAACACCCAGTCTCTCATCAACCTGCACCTCAGAAACACTCTCAACTTTATAGGTTATCGGCGATACCGATTGGAGCTCAGTACTTTGCTTCATGGACCTACAAATATTGAATGTCACCTCTTCATTGTTCAGTCTAAATTTCATCTGCCCCTTTTCCATATCAACCAAAGTGTGCCCGTGCTAAAAATGGTCTCCCAAGAATGATGGGAACCTCAAAATCAACCTCGCAGTCAAGAATCAAAAAATCTGTCGGATAGATGAACGACTCCACTTTCACTATTAAATCATGGTGCACACCTATGGGCCTCTTCACAGTTCTGTCGGCCATGAGCAATCGCATCGCAGTCGGTTTTGGATCTCCCAAACATAACTTTTTATAAATCGACAATGGCATTAGATTAATGCTATCCCCAAGATAACACAATGCCTTAGAAAAATGCAACAACCTGATGGTACATGGAATAGTAAAGGCACCAGGATCCTCCTTCTTCTGCACAAGGGACCTAGTAGCAATAGCGCTACAATGTTGCAATAGATCATCATCTTCGAAGCTCACGACCCTTTTCTTGGTCACCATATCCTTCATATATTTTTTCATACCCAGGCATTTTCTCCAAAGCCTCTATAAACGGAACATTGATAGAAAGTTGCTTCAACATGCTAATAAACCTACAGTATTTGCTTTCTTTAGTCTTTTTCACTAACCTTTGTGTGAAAGGAGGTGGAGGTCTGGGTATGGGGATAACTTTTTGAGTTACCTCATCTTCCTTCTCTGTCGCATTCTCGGACTCTCAAGTCACCTCAACCACATCATCATCTTTACTAGCATCAGTTTCTACCCCAGACGGCATAGGTGGATCAATGGTCTGCTTACCTCCTCGAGTCGTGACTGCTATGCAATGTCCATCAATCTTTGGATTTTGGATAGTATTACTAGGAAGAGTGCCAGGTTGATATGGGTTTATTTTAGTCGACAACTGAGACATCTGTAGCTCAAGATGCTTGATCAACACTGCTTGGGAGTCAACTTTTTTACCAATACCAGACAAGTCATTTCACATCTCCTTCACATTCTCATCAGTCGCGTCAAACCTCCTTATCATTTTCTGCATCATATCCTCAATACGTGACATATTACATCCAGCTTCCTTATGAGCAAAATCCCAATTTTGAGGAGGAACATAAGGTCCAGCCCGATCGTTTCTGTTGCCATAGTTGTTTCGGTTGTAATTGTTGTCGCGATTGTAGTTCCCATCCCGAACATATTGACCCTCACGGTTGTAATTGACATAGTTCCGACCTTGGTTTCCTTGACCTTGGCGCCAATTATCCATGTTGGAACCTTAGGCGTTTAGTCAGAAGCCCCCCGTCTGCTCATTCACTGCATAAGCATCCTCTTCAAAATAATACTCCTCTGCGGGTGGAGTTCTAGTCAAATAGTTCACAACATTTACCTTCTCCGCTCCTCCAGTCACATGCTTTAACACCAACCCTAGTTCAGTTCTCATCTGTGCCATCTCCTTGCGAATCTCATCTACGGGCTGGTTGTTTGTAGCTTGAACAGCAAATGTGCTCCTCCTAGTGTCTGACTTTCTAGTGCTCCAAGCTTTATTATTTCGAGATATCTTCTCCATTTTCTCTGTAATTTGTGCAAAAGTGCATTCACTGTACGAACCTCCCGCATTAGTATCGAGCACTACCTTACAATTATCATCATGTCCTCGGTAGAAGTACTCCTTCAGCGACTCATCATCAATACGGTGATTCGGGACACCCCTCATGAAGGAAGTGAACCTATCCCAAGAGCTACTCAGACTCTCCAGGTAATGCTACAAAGTTGTTAAATCCTTCTTGTTCAACTTCTTGGACACTGTAAAAGAATCTTGCTAAAAATGCCTCTATCAACTGCTCCCATGTATAGATTGAGTTGTAAGGGAGTTCATTGAACCACACAGCAGTATCTCGGGTCAATGATAAGGGGAACACACGCAACCCAATGACGTTCATATCCCAATCAGGTCGACCCTTACAAATTTTGCAAACATGATTATGTTTGGTTATATGAGCATGTGGATCATTCGCTGGCAACCCCGCAAACAATCCCCTCGATGTAAGCATCTGCATCAAGCTATTGGTCACCACAAATGTATGCCCCTAAGGTAGAGGCGGTAGGACAAGAGGTCCATAAGAATCGGCAATATTAAGGTTGACCCTGAAATTTTCATGAAGACGTGGTCCTTGTGGTTCATGTGCCCTCAGTGCATCTCCCAATCTATTCTCAACTGGAGCATGATTATTCGCATCAATTACCCTCGGAGGTTGCAATCCAACACCTTCACCTAACTCTCCCCCGATAGGGTTAACTGGAACTCCTTGATTATTCATTCTCCTCAAAGTTCTATTCAGTTTGGGATCGTAGGGAGTAAGTGGTTCACCTTTGCTCCGTGTACTTGGCATACACTAGAGTAAGACCTTGAGAGAGACAAAAACAAAAGAAAAAGTAAAATTAGGAAATATTTGACTAAAGTTCAATAATGTAATTAAACTTAATCTAAAAGCCTTATTCCCCGGCAGCGGCGCCAAAATTTGATACGCTCAAATTACACCTCTTTTCAGAAGCATAAGCGATCGTTATCACGTAAAGAACTCAACTTGTAGGTTGGGGTCGATCCCACGAGGAATATGGTTTAGACTTTAAGTTCAATAATGATTATATTCGTTTAGCCAATGTATTTCCGAGAAAAATAAGTAAAAGGGGAGGAGATTTGTGTAACAAATTTTGGAAATTATGAAGGTAATTAGTAAGCAAGATTCACACTTTTGTTGTTATCAAATTGAGAAGGAAACTAGGGCATACGTGTTCCCTATAAGCTCATAACTTTGTAATCCTAGTAATAGCAATCTCTTCCTAGTGTATTACATGCAAAGTGATAAGTTATGTATCTCTAAATCCTTGGTCCGGCATCTAGAGAATTTCACCCCGCACCTTGGTCCGGCTACGTGTGTATAATTTACTAACTCTTACCATTACCTCATATTATACGTCACATCGATGTATGACTTAGTTTTCACCCTCGCACCAATCGACATTAATTCTATTAGATAGTATCACACTAAATCTATGTTGATAATTCTTTTCTTATTAACTACCTCCTTGGTCTGGTAAGTAGCAACAAGGTGAGTTCTAACGTTGCGCACCGTTAAAAAGACTTCTAGACGAAAGAATTATCAATGCATGCAAAACACTATTCAGGAATTACTTAGTTACTATATATACTTCGTTAATCGCTCATGGTTCCCACAACCCTGGTTGTGGATTTAGTTACCCATATTAGCAAGAAAACAATTCATAACGTTTGAAGAATAAATCATGAACTTACGTAGTAGAGTATAATAATCCTAGAATTTCAACTTGAATTTCAAAGTAAAAATCACCAAAATGTGCTTAGGAAATTAAGAATTACTAAAGTTACAAGTTAATTTCCCAAGCTAGAAACTAGAACAAAAATAATAATGTCTAACCTCCAAAAATGAGGTTTACATAGCCTATATATAGAAAAATAAGTCCTAACTAAAAAGGAAATGAAATAAGGAAATAAAGTTGCAGGATGCGTCTTCATTCTACGAGACTGACGTACGGTCCGTAAGTTGATCTACGGTCCGTAAGTCCCTTCCGTTGCTCAAGACTTAGGCAATTTTTCTTTCTTCAAAATCTGCAAAATCTCTGTCGCAATCGACGATTCAACAGTTCCGACCGTAACTCTATCTACGGTCCGTAACTCTTCTCCGTAATGCCACACTTAGATTTTTTCAGCATCAGGTACTGGAACCAATCTCTGAATGATTAGACGGAGCAACAGTATGATCCGTAGATCAATCTATGGTCCGTAAGTCACAACCGTGGTTCCACACTTGGTCAAGAATTCCCTGATCTTCAGCAATGCCTTTCCTTCCCTTCTACGACTATCATCTACGCGGCGTAACTGGACCTACGGTCCGTAAGTTGCCTACGTAGATGCCCTTTTCTACACTTCTTTCAGTTGTGTCTTCAAGTTTCCACGCCTGAACGTATTTCCTGCAAACATGAGAAAAACACATATAAACTAATACAAAATAGCCCTAGACACACACAACTCTCAAGTGAAATGTATCAAGCATACCGTAAACTCACGGTACATCAAGACCACTGGAACTAAGGGCAATCTGAAAAACATTAGGCGCTTCGCCGATACATCCGGCGACCTTTTCACTCCATAGCCAAATGGGCATTAGTGAAGATTCCTCATTACCCTGCTCTACTTTTTTTACACACTAGAGAGTTTAAATTTCGTATTATTGCTTATGTATTGTTTCTATTTTGTTTTAATTGTGGTGATGACACCCACATTGAGGATAATGTTGAATGCTTTTGGTGGGGAGTGGTCAGTTAACTGAACGAACCTCTTCCTCTTTATGTCACGTCCCATGATTGTGTTGAATGTGGTTGTTCTCTTGCAAGTTTGAGTATCGGTTTTGATCAATACCGATGACTCAAATAGTGCTCATAATCAAACAAAAAAATGAATGTGCGGCTACGACGAGGCCAATTGAAGTCGCATAGACAATATGTGAACTCTTTGCATCTTGTTGTGACTATCCAAGTATCGAGTTGAATCTCTTGTGATGAACATTGCACACTAGCAAAGATGTGGAGTCTTGTTTGACATTGGTGTCGATGCCTTGTGTGATGAGCTTACCGTGAACCATGCATGATGACACCTAGAACTTGCCCTGTTGGTCCGGTTGACTAAGCGATACGATCTCATGATATGATCTTAGGCAACTTTGAAGAGTGTGAAACAATTTGACATATACCTCTTTTGCGGCTTACCTTGTAAGTGTGTGAACCTCTTTTGAGCACCCCTTGAACCATCTCCCTTTCCTTGGAAGAAACTTGATGAAACTATGGCCTTTCTCTATCCATCACCCATAATCCTCATGATTTTTGGTCTGTTTGAATAGCCAACTTAGGCCAAAAGCCCAAGTTGGGGTGTGGTGAAAAGAAAGGATAAGTCAAGAAAATGCAAAGAAGTCCCTTTTGCCCATGTTTTGAGAAAAATAGAGCCCCTCTATATAAAAAAAAATGGTGTGGAATAAAGTAATGAAAATATAAAGAAAAGGGAGTTCCCAATGATCCATGTATAATCAATAAGAGGTGACTTGTGAGCTTGTATGAAAATGATGAAGAAAAAGGAAGAAGGTGTTGTTCAGATCACATTTCATGAGGATAAGAGCCAGTGAGCCTAAATTATGGGCCTTTGCACTCAGCCCCGTTACAAGCCTTTAAAAGACCTTTTTGATCTTGAGTGAGCGGAAGCAAGTGTTGATTGGAAAATACGGGCAAGCCTATGGGTAAATTCATACATTGTGTTTATCTTCGTGAGTGTGAGTGTTGATCTTGATTTTGGAGGTCTAAATTATGAACCATCGTGTGTGAATATGGAATCATACTTTGTGTGAGGGCATTTGAATACTTTTGTTGAGCTTGAACTTGCATTTGAAGCAAGTATAGGGAGCATGAGATTCTTTTATAATGGTGAGTCACAACTTGAATCTTTGAGTGCATAGTTGAGTCTTTTTGTGTGCATTCATGGTTGAGTCTGGTGTAGCACTGTTTGACACATCCTTTTTGAGTTGCTGAACTTGAATTTTACTTAAGGACAAGCAAAAGTTTAAGATGGGGGTGTTGATGAGTCCACGATTTGGACTCATTTAAGACCTTATTTTAACAAAATTAGTGTCCTAAAATTCCTGTTTAGTACTAATGAACGATGTAAACCCTTGAATTTCAGGCACTTGGATTTAGCAACAATGTGTAACACCCAACTTTCCAAAACGTCTAAATTAACTCGTATCTTCGTGGAAAGACAAGGAGGGTGTGTAATAAATTAAAAATGATGTGGTATGTCATATTTTAAGTGTTCAAGGGTTGTATCTCAAGTTTTGAAGTTAAGTAAGTGGCAAAATAAAAGTTGGCCAAAGTTATCATAAGTTCCTTTTTAAAGATATGTCTAAAATTTGGGTCAAATGTCTTGGATGTTTTCTCCCAATATATAAATATTTATAAGGCCTATCACCCATTAAATCGAAGGCCTACGAGTCTAGTTTTCAACACACAAAACCCCGTATCAAACCAACATCAGAGCAAAAAGTTATGAGAGTTTTACTAGGGGCTACCAGGGTAGAATCCGGATCGGATCCGGGTCGGGTCAAAAATATGGTGTGTCGGCTTATTTAACGTTTTAAGCCATGAAAACATTCCATTTTAGTTCCAAACCAGAGAGAAAGCTTAAGAGAGAGTTCTTATGGAGTTCTAGCATGATGAAGGTTAGTTTTTGATGATTTCTACAATTAAACATTGCCCCCGTGCCTAGAAACGTAATCCATACACATGGCAATTGTTTTTCCCTTCTATTAGCTGCATTTGGAGCTGGTTTTTGAAGATATAAATTTGTATTTATTGGTGTTTCTTCAAGGTTTACACTTGGTTAACTAAGGTAATCATTTCGGGACAGTTTATGGTTGTTTTTATGATTTTCTACGCACGTTTCGACAAGTTGGGGCAATATGGCAAATATGCCAATTTAAGATTAATTATGAACTGTTTATAGGTGCGTACCATCTGTGTATATATAGTATTTTCGAAGCTTAGAACATAAAGAACAACTTTTGTGAAGGAACTACGGTCTTTCGAGCGTTCATTGGAAAGGTATGTTAAGGATATTCCCTACTTACAACATGTTTCCTTAAAGCTTAGGAGCAATGTAATTGGGTTGTTATCCTTGTTAGACTTGTAGCCATTATTGTTGATTGTTGGTTGCTCGAGTTGATATAATCCTCCCTTATTGGGATTCTTATTCAGTTAGTAGCGTCCCTGTGTTGGACACGACCTACAAGCTATTTGTATAGGTTGCATTTAACTAAATTGCATGCTTTTAGCGATTGAATTGTTATTGTTTCCCTTGGGGCTATTGTGGTTAGCTGCAGGAATGTGATTTATGCCTAAAAGGGCTATGTTCTGCCTACAGGGTTATATGGATGCCTAAAAGGGCTATGAGTTGCCTACGGGGCTATATTGATGCCTAGAAGGGCTATGAGTTGCCTACAGGGCTATATTGACGCCTAAGAAGGCTATGTGCTTCCTACAGGGCCATGTTGTTGCCTAAGAGGGCTATGAGTTGTCTATAAGCTATGTTGATGCCTAAGAGAGCTATTTACTGCCTACGGGGCTATATTAATGCCTAAGAGGGATATGTGACTGCCTACGGGGATAGGGGACTACCAATAGGGGTATATAGGTTGATTGGCACCTCCCGGGCTTATTGGGGCATGAGTAGGTGGTCTTGTGTGTTGTTTGTACCTACCGAGCTTATGGGGGCTTGGGTAGGTTGTTGTTTTATTATTTTTGATAAGTTTAGATTTAGGAGCAGGTCAGTACAGTTATCTTATCCTTGATTTATTTATCAGATTATTCTAGTATATCAGGATACCTCCTAATAATCTATTGCCTTTCATACTCTGTACATTATTTTGTACTGACGCCCCATTGCCTTGGGGGCGCTTCATTCATGCATGCAGGTTCTGACAGACGACCGAGTAGACCTCCTTAGCAGCAAGATTGACTTTTATCCGGTTGGCTAGCCCTTTCCTTCGGAGCTGCCAGAGTTGGGAGGTTTATTACCTTTTGTTGTATATATCTTGATAGGTAGGCTGGGGCCCTATCCCACTAATCTTTACTACTCTTAGAGGCTTGCAGACTAGTATGTGGGGTGTATAGCTACGTTATGGCTATACTGGCCTATGTTGTTGGTTTGTTGAAGCTTGTGAGCTGTTTGATGCATTGTCATGATATATACCTACTTTTCGTTTTGGTATAGATATCATGGTAGCCTCGACGGCCCAAGAAGGACTTTTGTGCTAGTTGGCTATTTATTTATATGATCTCCTGGGAGTAGTTGTTTCTTTGGTAGATCAGTTGACAGGGGCCTTGCCGGCCTAGTGCTTAGTTTTAAGCCGAGATATACTTGTTTGTTTTCTTGATTGTGTGTGGCTGCCATGCGCTAGTAGCAAATGGTTCAGTAGGGTCGGCTCGGGCCTGTGTTTTGGCATTAGGAGCCAGTTGCGCCCCTCGACTTTTGGGGCGTGACAAACTTGTTATCAGAGCAACGTCGTATCCTAGGGACTCTGCAAGCCATGTCTAGTAGAGTCTTGTTTATAAATATGTTGTGCACCACATCTGATAAGCAAGAAGCTACTGGGCATGTTAGAATGACTATCCTTCTTTTGCTCACCTCGTGCTATAAAGCGGTGTCTTAGGGTTGCGGTTTCTGGCTTATAATTGATACTTGTATGCAGATATAGATGACTGACACAAGATAGACCACAACTAGCCAGGGGCTAGATAGAACTGCAAGCGAGGGTACCACAGATGGAGGTAGCCTATTGTGAGTTCCAGGGGAACACATCTTCTCAGCCCCCTATAGCTTCTCCACCGCCTCAGGATCCTCCGAGGGCTATGGAACTTCCGGCTCCACCAGCAATACCACCTCTAGTTCCTCCTATTCCATCTGATCAGGATTTTAAGATTGCAGTATGTATGTTAGCACAGTTAGTAGCTGCACAGTGCCAACCAGTTGCTCCAGATGTTGCCGGACCTTCTGAAGGGCCCGGAAGTTCGAGAGTTCGTGAATTTCTTGCCTTGAATCCTCCATAGTTTACAGGGACAGATCGCAGAGACCCTCAACACTTTATTTATCTGCTTCATAGGATCTTTAGAGTCATGCATGCCTCAGCGACTGAGTCAGTTGAGTTAGCAGCATTTCGATTGCGCGATGTTGTAGTATTGTGGTACGAGAGTTGGGAGAGATCTAGAGGAAAAGATGCATCCCTACCCACTTGGGATAGCTTTACAGAAGCTTTCATAGATCACTATTTGCCTCAAGAGATTAGGGATGGCCGGGTGGACCAGTTTCTGAAACTTCGATAGGGCAGCATGAGTGTCCGAGAGTACGGGCTGAGATTTGATTAAGTGGCTAGATATGCACCAGCATTTTTTGATACGATGCATGATAAGGTGCGTAGATTTGTGGGAGGGCTCGACTTACACTATATCGATGCTTGTTCTACCACTGCACTAAATGATAATATGGATATCTCGCGAATTCAGGCATTTGCATAAGGTATAGAGGATCGCCGACATTTACAGTATATGAGTGAGAGGGTCGAGAGAGAGAGATAGAAGAGGGCTAGGCCCACTGGTTCACGGGGAGATTTTCAAGGTTGTCCTAGACCCCGATATTCTATTAAGCAACCTAGACCTCCACCACAACAGTTCCAGGGTAGTAGATTTGATCATCAGGAACAGTCAGGCCCAGGTGAGGGTTCATGAGCATCAGGCTTGCAGCAGGAGAGGGGTACAGGCCAAGCTAGGACAGCCCCACCGCATTGTGCTACTTGTGGTAGGATGCATTTTGGGAGATGTAGACAGGGTTCCACAGGTTGTTATTCTTGTGGACAGGAGGGGCATGTATGGAGAAACTGTCCTACCATAGGTCAGGGTGGTATAGGTCAGTCGAACAGGTCAGCAGTAGGTTCCTCCTCATTAGCACAGTCTACAGGGGGTGGACCCCAGACTTCAGCACGTAGAGGTGGAGGCGAAGGCAAAGAGGGAGCATCTAGTTCTAGTAGTGGACAGAATCGTACATATTCATTAACTGGCCAACAAGACTCAGAGTCATCACCAGATGTTGTGACAGGTACATTGATTGTTTGCTCCCATTGTGTTTATTCTTTGATAGATCCTGGATCTACTCTGTCTTATGTTACTCCATTTATTGCGGGAAAGTTATGTATAGTAGTAGAGTCATTAGATCGACCCTTTATTGTATCTACACCAGTTGGTGAGTCTATTATTGCCAGGAGAGTCTATCGAGGTTGCACAATAGAAATTATCGACCGTCAGACCTCTGTAGATCTCGTAGAGTTAGAGCTGGTCGATTTTAACGTTATTATGGGTATAGACTGGTTAGCGTCTTGTTATGCTAATGTTGAGTGCCAGACAAAGATTGTTAGATTCCACTTTCCAGGAGAGGCAGTTCGGGAATGGAAAGGCAATACAGCAACGTCGAAAGGTAAGTTTATTTCCTATCTTAAGGCGAGGAGGATGATTACCAAGGGTTGTATTTATCATCTTGTTCACGTTCATGATATAGATGCAGAACCACAAACTCTTCAGTCTATTCTGGTAGTTAATGAGTTTCTAGATGTATTTCCAGACGAGCTCCCTGTATCCCTCCAGAACGGGAAATTGATTTTGCTATCGATATTCTACCAAGTACACAACCCATATATATCCCTCCTTATAGAATGGCTCCTACTGAGCTAAAGGAGTTGAAGGATCAGCTAAAAGACTTGCTGGATAAAGGCTTTATTAGACCTAGTGTTTCACCATGGGGTACACCAGTGTTGTTCGTAAGGAAGAAAGATAGCTCACTAAGAATGTGTATCGATTACCGACAGCTGAATATGGCAACTATAAAGAATAAGTATCCCCTTCCGAGGATAGATGACTTGTTTGATCAGTTACAAGGTGCTAAGTGTTTCTCAAAGATTGATTTAAGATCAGGGTACCACCAGATACGAGTTCGGGAGAAAGACGTTCCAAAGACAACTTTTAGAACTAGATATGGACACTTTGAGTTTTTGGTAATGTCTTTTGGATTAACTAATTCCCCAGCAGTGTTCATGGACATGATGAATAGTATATTCAGGCCGTATCTAGACTTGTTTATGATTGTATTTATTGATGATATTTTGGTGTATTCACGTTCAAAAGATGAGCATGAAAATCATCGGCGAGCAGTCCTTCAGGTTCTTCAAGACCAAGAACATTATGCAAAGTTTTCTAAGTGTGAGTTCTAGTTAGACTCTGTAGCTTTCTTAGGCCATATTGTATCAGATGCAGGCATTGCGGTTGATACACAAAAGATTGAGGCCGTAAAGACTTGGCCCAGACCCATGACTCCGACTAAGGTTCGTAGTTTCTTAGGGTTAGCTGGGTACTACAGAAGGTTTGTAGAGGGGTTTTCTTCAATTTCAGCCCCATTAACGAAGCTGACTCAGAAAGCAGCTAAGTTCCAGTGGACTGAGGCTTGCGAGCATAGTTTCCAGGAGCTGAAGGACAAGTTGACATTAGCACCAGTTCTTGCATTGCCAGATGGTTCAGAAGGCTATGAGGTGTATTGTGATGCTTCTGGTGTTGGGTTGGGATGTGTTTTAATGCAACATAGTAAGGTTATCACATATGCTTCAAGGCAGTTGAGAAAGCATGAGAAGAACTATCCGACCCACGATTTAGAGTTGGCTGCAGTTGTGCATGCGCTAAAGATTTGGAGACACTATTTGTATGGCGTTCATGTTGACATCTTCACAGATCATAAAAGCCTTCAATATATCTTTAGACAAAAGGAGTTAAATCTGCCACAACGTCGATGGCTTGAATTACTGAAAGATTACGACATGGACATTTTATATCATCCAGGAAAGGCGAATGTGGTACCTTATGCCCTCAGTCGAAGGTATATGGGTAGTTTATCATATTTAGGTGTTGAGAAGCGTGGGCTAGCACAAGAGATTCATCAGTTAGCTAGCTTGGGAGTCAGATTGTTAGAGGCAGAAGATAGTGGAGTAGCAATTCAGGACACAGTCGTATCATCTCTAGTTGTAGAAGTAAAATCACGGCAACAAAAGGATCCTAGCTTAAAGCATCTCAGAGCCAAGGCTCAAAATCAACAGACTTTAGCATTTGATATAGCAGGAGATGGAGTCCTTAGATATAGTGGTCGATTGTGTGTTCCAAATGTTGTAGGGCTTTCGCATCGAATTATGGAAGAGGCACATCATTCATGTTATTCTATTTACCCTGATTCGACGAAGATGTACCATGATATTAAGGAGATCTATTGGTGGCATGGGATGAAGAATGACGTTGCTGAGTTTGTGGCACAGTGTCCTAACTGCCAACAGGTGAAGGTTGAGCACCAAAAGCCCGCTGGGCTAGTTCAGGAGATAGCCATTCCTTTCTGGAAGTGGGAAGCAATTAATATGGATTTTATTACAGGGTTACCTCGATCGCGTCGTAAGTTTGACTCTATTTGGGTAATTATTGATAGACTAACAAAATCAGCCCACTTCTTACCAGTCAAGGCTACTTTTACGGCCGAAGACTATGCAGGGCTCTATATTAGGGAGATTGTTAGGCTACACGGTTCCCCAATATCTATTATCTCTGATAGAGGAGCACAATTCACCGCCAACTTCTGGAAGTCCTTCCAGAAAGGACTGGGGACACAGGTTAATCTTAGTACAACCTTTCACTCTCAGACAGATGGCCAGGTTGAGCTCACAATTTTGACACTCGAGGATATGCTACGGACGTGTACGCTAGACATCAAGGGGAGTTGGGATGACCACTTACCTCTTATAGAGTTCGCATACAATAATAGTTATCATTCCAACATCGGTATGGCACCTTATGAGGCTTTGTATGGGCGAAAATGTAGATCCCCCATTGGATGGTTCGAGGGAGGTACTGGGTTGATTGGACCCGACTTAGTACAGCAGACAGTGGAGCAAGTCAAGCTCATACGGGAGAGGTTGCTAACAGCTCAAAACCGACAGAAGTCATACTCAGATGTGCGACGAGGGACTTAGAGTTTTGCGTCGATGACTGGGTATTCTTAAAAGTCTCACCTATGAAGGGGGTTATGAGATTTGGCAAAAAAGGCAAGCTTAGTCCAAGATTCATTGGGCCATACCGGATCCTTCAAAGGGTAGGACGAGTGGCTTATGAGTTAGAATTGCCTTCGGGGCTAGAATCTGTTCATTTAGTTTTCCATGTATCTATGCTACGGAAGTGCGTAGGAGACCCTTCTCGAGTTGTCCCAGTTGAGGATGTTCAGATCACAGACGAGTTGTCCTACGAGGAAACTCCAGTTGCCATATTAGATCGGCAGGTCCGTAAATTGAGGACCAAAGAGGTGGCTTCGATTAAAGTATTGTGGAGAAACAAGAATAGATAAGAGGTGACCTGGGAAGCTGAGGATGGCATGAGGTCCAAATATCCTCACTTGTTTCATATCCAAGGGTGATGGCATATCAGTTTATATTGGTGTGGTGAGGTAACATACCTATCTGGATTTTTTTTATATTGTTGCTTATTATTATTGTTGTTGTCATTGTATATTTGCTCACACTGTTATTGTGGAGCTATAGTGCTTAGCAATTTAAGTCGTCATATGAGACGCCTAGGTTATACTTTTTGAATTTTAGGTTCCTGGATAGTGACAAACTTAACTGTGTGACTTAAATTTTTTCTCATTCGAGGATGAATGTTTCTAAGGGGGGAAGGATGTAACACACCGACTTTCCAAAACGTCTAGATTAACTCGTATCTTCGTGGAAAGACAAGGAGGGTGAGTAATAAATTAAAAATGATGTGGTATGTCATATTTTAAGTGTTCAAGGGTTGTGTCTCAAGTTTTTAAGTTAAGTAAGTGGCAAAATAAAAGTTGGCCAAAGTTATCGTAAGTTCCTTTTTAAAGATTTGTCTAAAATTTGGGTCAAATTTCTTGGATGTTTTCTCCCAATATATAAAGAGTTAGAAGGCCTATCACCGATTAAATCGAAGGCCTACGAGTCTAGTTTACAACGCATAAAACCCCGTATCAAACCGACATCAGAGCAAAACGTTATGAGAGTTTTACTAGGGACTGCCGGGGCAAAATCCGGATAGGATCCGGGTCGGGTCAAAAATATGGTGTGTCGGCTTATTTAACATTTTAAGCCATGAAAACATTCCATTTTAGTTCCAAACCAGAGAGAAAGCTTAAGAGAGAGTTCTTATGGAGTTCTAGCATGATGAAGGTTAGTTTTTGATGATTTCTACAATTAAACATTGCCCCCATGCCTAGAAACGTAATCCATACACATGGCAATCGTTTTTCCCTTCTATTAGCTGCATTTGGAGCTGGTTTTTGAAGATATAAATTTGTATTTATTGGTGTTTCTTCAAGGTTTACACTTGGTTAACTAAGGTAATCATTTCGGGACAGTTTATGGTTGTTTTTATGATTTTCTACGCACGTTTCGACAAGTTGGGGCAATATGGCAAATATGCCAATTTAAGATTAATTATGAACTGTTTATAGGTGCGTACCATCTGTGTATATATAGTATTTTCGAAGCTTAGGAAATAAAGAACAACTTTTGTGAAGGAACTACGGTCTTTCGAGCGTTCATTGGAAAGGTATGTTAAGGATATTCCCTACTTACAACATGTTTCCTTAAAGTTTAGGAGCAATGTAATTGGGTTGTTATGCTTGTTAGACTTGTAGCCATTATTGTTGATTGTTGGTTGCTCGAGTTGATATAATCCTCCCGTATTGGGATTCTTATTCAGTTAGTAGCGTCCCTGTGTTGGACACGACTTACAAGCTATTTGTATAGATTGCATTTAACTAAATTGCTCGCTTTTAGCGATTGGATTGTTATTGTTTCCCTTGGGGCTATTGTGGTTAGCTGCAGGATTGTGATCTATGCCTAAAAGGGCTATGTTCTGCCTACAGGGTTATATGGATGCCTAAAAGGGCTATGAGTTGCCTACGGGGCTATATTGATGCCTAGAAGGGCTATGATTTGCCTACAGGGCTATATTGATACCTAAGAAGGCTATGTGCTTCCTACAGGGCCATGTTGTTGCCTAAGAGGGCTATGAGTTGTCTATAAGCTATGTTGATGCCTAAGAGAGCTATTTACTGCCTACGGAGCTATATTAATGCCTAAGAGGGCTATGTGACTGCCTACGGGGATAGGGGACTACCAATAGGGGTATACAGGCTGATTGGCACCTCCCGGGCTTATTGGGGCCTGAGTAGGTGGTCTTGTGTGTTGGTTGTACCTACCAAGCTTATGGGGGCTTGGGTAGGTTGTTGTTTTATAATTTTTGATAAGTTTAGATTTAGGAGAATGGTGAGAGGAGATATATTTTACATCCCAAAGGGCAGGTCAGTACAGTTATTTTATCCTTGATTTATTTATCAGATTATTCCAGTATATCAGGATATCTCCTAATAATCTATTGCCTTTCATACTCTGTACATTATTTTGTACTGACGCCCCATTGCCTTGGGGGCGCTTCATTCATGCATGCAGGTTCTGACAGACGACCGAGTAGACCTCCTTAGCAGCAGGATTGACTTTTATCCTGTTGGCTAGCCCTTTCCTTCGAAGCTGCCAGAGTTGGGAGGTTTGTTACCTTTTATTGTATATATCTTGATGGGTAGGCTGGGGCCCTATCCCCCTAATCTTTACTACTCTTAGAGGCTTGCAGACTAGTATGTGGGTGTATAGCTACGTTATGGCCATACTGGCCTATGTTGTTGGTTTGTTGAAGCTTGTGAGTTGTTTGATGTATTGTAATGATATATACCTACTTTTCGTTTTGGTATAGATATCATGGTGGCCTCGACGGCCCAATCCGGACTTTTGTGCCAGTTGGCTATTTATTTATATGATCTCCTAGGAGTAATTGTTTCTTTCATAGATCAGTTGACAGGGGCCTTCCCGGCCGAGGGCTTAGTTTTAAGTCGAGATATACTTGTTTGTTTTCTTGATTGTGTGTGGCTGCCATGCGCTAGTAGCAAATAGTTCAACAGGGTTGGCTCGGGCCTGAGTTTTGGCATTAGGAATGCATGGATGTGATTGACCAAAAAGGGAACAAAGCAAGCTAAAGAAATGGAAAAAATGAAATCCTAAAGATAGCTGATGTCATTTTGCGATTCTCCAAAAGTCCAAGATATCGCCTAAAGTTACAGAATGCTGGAGCTAAAATGTGAACGAATCCGGCGAACAATAACGCCATTCGGCGTGTAGCCTATTTATTCGGCGAAGGATGAACCTAGTTGCCAAGAATGCTGAGGAAGATTTATGTAAGTGCTAATGGGCGAGGTAGAAGGTAAAAGCGTGAATCGTGGAATCACTTAGCGACCTCTACCTGGACCGCCTAAAGTTACAGTAGTTAGGCCAAGAGGTAGTAAAAATGAAGGCGAAATGAAGAACAATCGGTGAATCGCCAACCTATCGGTGATACCCGACTTACTTCGCCGAGTGGTCATAAAGGGCAACACTTCAGATTATTTTAAAAGGGATTTCTGATGAAAAAAAGGGGATTATTCAAAAATGGGAGGAGAAAAAAAGACCACTACAAAAGACTCTTTTCTTAGTGATTTTTAAAGAGATTTTTTCTTGGAGATTTTGTAAGAGAAGAAATTCCTAGTTGATTTTACTTTGTAACTTTCCTTCGAACCCAGCTATGGGAGTGATGATAGATGTTGATTTTCTTCCTTTTACTATGAATAGCTAAAACCCTCTTCTTGGGGTTTTGACCATGTGACCAATTGTTGAGTTTTACTAAGTGGGTGTTTCTTGATTTGCAAATAATGGTGTTAATTTGAAGTGGGTCTGATTTGCAGTTGTCTTTTGAGGTCATCTTTCATGATTAATGTATCAGGTTCAGTGATTTGTGCTTGTTCGAGAGAGAAGTTCATACCCAAAGTCGCAAATTTAGCATCCTTAGTAGTAGGTCTTCATGATTTCAGCTCGAGAGAGTGAAACATGGAGCCTATCTTTTGTATCTAGCTCGAGAGATTAGATTTGATGAGGGCAAGGGCTGGGCATCTTCTATTTAGTGTTGAAGTTTGAGAGAATTCAACAAAGATAAGGTAATTGTTCAAGAGAAAATTACTTTACATATAGCCCTGCTTACCCACGACAGCTTACCCCATTGCTAGCATCAATATTCATCCACTAAGTCGAGCTCAAATTGGTTGGTTGATTCCCCAAGTGTCACTAAATTGTTTGATTGTTTCGTGATAAGTGTTAATTAAAGTGATAACAATAATATGAAATTTGAAGTTTAAATCCAAAAAGGTTCATTACGTGTTCTTGTGAAAAGTTAGTCGATATACTTCCATAATTGAATTCAAAGGAGAAACCACTCCATGTGGGAACGATCCCAACCCTTGGTTGGATTATATTACTACTCACGATCGTTGGCACTCGAACTGGAAGTAGTGTCCTGATACGTGAAATCAAAAGATTTGGACTCATTTAGGGATATATTTCGATTAAATTAGTGTCCTTAAATGCATATTTTGTCTCAATATCTAATGTAAATCCTTAAGATTCAGGTATTTGGAGTTTGAGGCAAAGCATGGACACTACTTGGCAAAAAGGAACAAGGCGGCTGAAAAGACGATGAAAAGAAAGCCTGAGGATCGCCTATTGTATTAGGCAAGTCACCGAATGGCTTTTATCTCGCCTAATGTTCCAGTGTGCTAAGCCCCGAAGGAAAAGATCAATTCGGCGGCAGAGAGGAGCAGTCGGCACATCGCTGAGCACTTCCACGAAGCTGTACTTTATCGCCCTTTGCTACAGAACCCAAATCTACTAAAGGTCAATGCATAAAGGCAATGAACCATAGCAAAGGGTGGATCGAGGATCCAGACTAATTGCGCTAAGTGGACCTTCGGAGCACACTTTTGACAACTATAAATGCTAGTTTAAATTATTAGTTTTAGTATCTAGAAATCAATTTCAGAACAAAATACTAAGTTTTTAGACATTTTAAGTTTTCTTAGAGTTTTTAGAGACATTTGTTCTTGAGCTTGAAGATTTGAAGGTTTTCAATTCCAAGAAATTGGAAGTGGGTATCCAAGAATCTTCATCCTAGACATGTGTAAAGACATTTTCGATCATACCCACTTGATGGAAACATTTGTTGGTATCGATTTCTATATGTTTTTCATGTCTAGCTAAAACTCCAATTCTTGGGGTGTGATTATGTGAATATGGGTTAGATTAACTGTTGGGTCTTGCTTGTTGATAGTTTATTTGTTGTTTAAATGTGATTTCGTTTAGTAGTTGTGTATGAACTTAATGGGATTGTAGTTGCAAATATGATTTCATCTTAGTGTTTTTGGCTTGCTCGAGAGAGAGGTCATAAAACTAAGACTACTAAATTGATAGTCGGTGGTATTGGGTCGACATGGGTTCAGCTCGAGAGAGTGAATCCTAGTCCTTCTCCCATACATTCAGCTCGAGAGAGTGAATGGGCTAAGGTGGAGGTTGTGCTTAACGTGGCAAATTGGTGTTCGAGAGAAACCAATTTGATTCAGGGTGAGTTGTTCGAGAGAAAGCTTATCCCCACTAAAGTCTAGCCTAGTCACAAATATTAAACAAGTTACCTCAAAAACATGTACCCGATAGTCTAGTTTAGCTCGTATTCCTATCACATCCCAAGAATCTCGTCTCCATAGCTCGCATCTTTTATATTTTTTGTTGTTTTTGTTTATAAATCAATACAAAACCCCCCATTGATAATTGACACATTCGTGTCACCTTTTGATTCGAAATGTTTTTATTCGATAATGTTTTTAGCTATGATTAGTTAGAACTGTATTTTACTTTACTATTTGATTCTCAATTGTTAACTGCTCCCTTGGGACTCGACCCCAACCCTTGGTTGGGTTATATTACTACTCACCATCGTTGGCACTTGAACTGGAAGTAGTGTCTTAATAGCGTGATTCAATCAAAAATGGCGCCGCTGCCGGGGAGTGGTGTTAGTTGAGAATCTTTAGTTTAGTAGAATTTTTGTTCTTGTTAGTTATAGTTCTACTTACTTAGTTTTTAGCTTTTTTTGTGTGTTTGTGTGTTAAAACAGTAAGAATGAGTGTAAAGGGTGAAATAGTTAACCAAATAGATCACCCCTATTGAGATTGTTGAATCTTAGGAATAACCTTCTAGCGTTCCAGCAATTAGGAGGCGAAGCTATTCATGACATGTGGTCAAGGTTTAAGGCATTACTGCAGCAATTCCCGAAACATGGTCTGCCAGACAAATTGCTGCTGGAATGTTTTTATAGAGGTCTTGGTCCCGAAAATAGAAGCGCAGCCAATCAGCTGTTTGCAAGGTGTTTGACACAAAAACCCTATGAAGTAGTGGTTAAGCGTCTTGATGGCTTGATTAAAGCCAACAAGGAAACAAAGAAAGGACAATGATGGGCCGAATTGTTGATTCAGTAGGATGATCTGTCCAAGAAAGTAATGAAGTTGGAAATAAGTTCCAACAAGAAGAGCAAGTACATTCCCCCTCGCAAGTGTAAAAAGATGAAGCAGCATGAAGGTGGACAAAATGGAGAGATCCTCTCACTCATTCTACACAAAATCGAGGAACAAGATAGAGTGTTGAATGAGATAAAAGAGAATAGCAAAATGCTGAATCAGATGACGACCTCCCATTCCATGATCATTCAGCTACAAGACGCCCAAATAAACCAAATGTTGTCATGTCTCTATTCAAGCACAAAGAGGGGTTGCCTAGTGTTACTACGGCAAACCCCAATAATGAGGTTTGAACGTTGAATTGCATCGTGCCATGACGTTAACTAAGGCGTTGTTTGGGAGGCAACCCAAAACCCTTTATTACTTTTATTTGTGTTTAAATAAAATAATGGTGTGTTGCTTGTACAGGTTAAAGTGTGGAAAGTGTTCGAAAAATGCAGGATGGCAAACAACAAGTCTAGTCAACGAATCATCGTAGAGGTCGGCGACCCCAACTTAATCCATCGTTTGACTCAAGACATCTTTCAATCAGAGTTTGTAAAACTCAGTGAGCTTAGGAAAATATTAGCGAATCGCCTACCATCTCGGCGATCCCAACTTAATCCGCCGTCTGGACCCCCAAAATTGATGGGTGTCCTGTAAAACTCGGCGAGGTAAGTATCCACTAGGCGAGTCGCCGAGTGGATCGACGACCACGACTAACGTCAACGAATGGACGCGAACTGGACGGTTATAAATGGCCAAAAGTTTTAAAGTTTCAAACTATCCACTTTCCCTCGCTTTTAAACTTCACAAGCTCACACCAAGTTAATACTTTCAATATTTTTGCATTCCCTAAGTATTTTGGTTTTTGATTTGTGCTCGGATTTGGATTACATTGCCACCTAGCGTTTCAAAGTATTTTAATTGGCAGAAAAGGTTGGTTTTTCAAAACCCCGAATTTATTTTATTGAATTTGTACTCATTTGCTATGATCTTATCTTAGTGATGTGTGTTGGGCCTCTCTGGTAGTGCTAGGATGATTGTTTCTTGTTTTTAAATTCGAACATCTTACTTGTTTTGAGTATATTGTTAAATTCCCATAAAACTGCACATTAAAATTGATTAAATCTTCGTGGGTTGTACTTATTTGTCATTTAGTTTGGTTGGGTGAAGTCTGAGTATCCTGGTTTGTGCTAAACGACATAAATTGCTCAATGATAGAATGGGTGACACCATTCTTAAGGGCAAATGTCGTCAAATAGCCAAATTTGGCAAAACCGGGAGAAGTCTGAGTATTCCGGAGTGATGGGTGCTATGGATCTAGTTCTAATTTGAGCATTGCATTGTTTTATTTGATTTTCGGAGGTTGCAGGGCTGAATTCGAGAAGTTGGGTTGAAAAAAGGCACGTTGGGTAGTTTGGCGAGCTGGGTCGAGCTCGCTGAACCACTTGGTGGTTCGTCCAATATCCTCATCTTGCCTTGAAATTCATGTTATACATGTTGTTTGGCTCTGAAACTTTCGGCGAGAAGCCTTACTCACCGAGGCAACTTGGCGACTCACCGACCGGGTCGGCGAGTCTGTCTGTAACTGATCTTTTAAGTTTTTGTTCGAATGTTTTCTAATTTTTCTAAATTTTTTGCAAACATGGCCAAACCTAAAGTTGCTGGGAAAATCGTGCCACCCCGAAAGATAAGAGCACTAAATTTCAAAATGAACGAAGAGAGATCGAATCTTCCAAAGCAGAGAAAACAAGAACGGCCACCTAGAGGTACAAGCAAAGGCAAGAGGGATACCACTAGAGACACCTCTGTTCCTTCATGAATCCGAGAAATTTTCTCAGTTGTACGGAGATTTCTGGCAGATACACCTGTGGCATCTCCTGATGAGTCTGTTGCCATCGTGCCTTTCATGCTGACTCTGGGCACTGATGCCAAAATTCAGACCAATGCACTGGCCACTGATAGAGCGGCTGAGTAGACAAGATCCTCTCTTTACCTCCCGTTCTATCTTTATTTTGGGTGACTTTTGGATAATTTTGCTTTCATTTGAGGACAATAATTTTATTTGTGGTGGGGTGAGGCCCACGTTTTTTTTATATATTTGGGTCAATATGCTTAAAATTTTGTTATACACTGCTTTTTGTGGATGTTTGAGCTTGTGGCTCCTTTTATTTAATTATAAATGATTTCTGACCCGTCCGAAAAAAAATTCCGCCCCTTAGTGTGGCTGGTCTTTTGCAAATTTGAGTATCAGTTGTGATCAATATCGATTACTCGAATAGTGCTCACAATGGAACAAAAATAAATATGCGGCTACGACGAGGACAATTGAAGTCGCATAGACAATATCTGAACTCTTTGCATCTCGTTGTGACTAGCCAAGTATCGAATTAAAATCTCTTGTGATGAGCGTTGCACACTAGTGAAAGTGTGAAGTCTTGTTTTACTTTGGTGTTGATGCCTTGTGTGATGAGATTACTATGAACCATACATGATAACACCTAGAATTTCCATGTTGGTCTGGTCGACTAAGTAAGGTTATCTCTTGATATGATCTTAGGTAACTTCGATGAGTGTGAGCCAATTTGAAATATACCTCTTTTGTGGGCTATCTTGTGAGTGTGTGAACCTCTTTTGAACACCCCTTGAGCCTTCCTTAGCCTTCCTTGAAGGAAACATGATAAAATCATGACCTTTATTAATCCACTACCTATAATCCTCTTGATTTATGGTTGATTGAATAGCCAACTTAGGCCAAAATCCTATATTGGTGGTGTGGTGAAAAGAGAAAGCAAGTCAAGAAGTGCAAGAAAATTCCCTTTAACCCATGGTGTTGAGAAAAATGGAACCCCTCCATACAAAAAAAAGTCATGGAATAAAGTTACGAAAATGCAAAAACAAATGGGGTTTCCGACCAACCATGGAAAGTGAATAATGGGATGACTTGTGAGCACAAATGAAAGTGATGAAGGAAAAAGGAAGAGAGTGTTGTGAGCACCACATTTCATGAGGATGTAAGTCACTAAGCCTAAATGATCATACGTTTGCACTCAGCCCCATTACAAACCTTGAAAAGACCTTTTTTATCTTGAGTGATCTGAAACAATTGTTGATTGGAAAATACGGGCAAGCCTATAGGTGAATTCATGCATTGTGTTTATCTTTGTAAGTGTGAGTGTGAGTGTTGATATTGATTCCAGAACTTTAAATAATTAAACCATTGTGTGTGAAAATGGAATCACTCTTTCGTGTGAGGGCATTTGAATACCTTTGTTGAGCTTGAACTAGCATTTGAAGGAAGTATTGTGAGCTTGAGATTTCTTTGATAATGGTGAGTCACAACTTGAATCTTTGAGTGCACAATTTATCTTTGCATAACTAAGTTGAGTCTTTTTGTATGCAGTCATGATTGAGTCTTGTGTTGCACTGTTTGAGACATCCTTTTTGAACAGCTGAACTTGAGTTTTACTTGAGGACAAGCAAAAGTTTAAGTTGGGGGTGTTGATGAGTCCACGATTTGGACTCATTTAGGGCTGTATTTTGATTAAATTAGTGTCCTCAAATGCATATTTTTTCTCAATGTCTGATGTAAATCCTTAAGTTTCAGGTATTTGGAGTTTGAGGCAAAGAATGGACACTACTTGGCAAAAAGGAAAAAGGCGGCTGAAAAGACGATGAAAAGAAAGCCTCAGGATCGCCTAATGCATTAGGCGAGTCGCCGAATGGCTGTTATCTCGCCTTATGTTCTAGTGTGTTGCGCCCTGAAGAAATAGATCAATTCGACGGTGGAGAGGATCAGTCAGTGCATCGCCGAACAGTTTCGCGAAGCTGTACTTTATCGCCCTTTGCTACAGAACCCATATCTACTAAAGGACAATGCAGAAAGGCTATGAACCATACAAAAGGGCTAGTCGCCGATTAGATCGGCGATCCCGACTAATTGCATCGAGTGGACCTTCGGAGCACTCTTTTCGACAACTATAAATACTAGTTTGAATTATTAGTTTTAGTATCTAGAAATCAATTTCAGAACAAAATACGCAATTTTTAGACATTTTAAGTTTTCTTAGATTTTTGAAGACATTTGTTCTTGAGCTTGAAGATTTGAAGGTTTTCAATTCCAAGAAATTGGAAATGGGTATCCAAGAATCTTCATCCTAGACGTGTGTAAAGATATTTTCGATCATACCCACTTGATGGAAACAGTTATTGGTATCGATTTCTATCTCTTTTTCATGTCTAGCTAGAATCCCAATTCTTGGGGTGTGATTATGTGATTATGGGTTAGATTAACTGTTGGGTCTTGCTTGTTGATAGTTTATTTGTTGTTTAAATGTGATTTTGTTTAGTAGTTGTGTATGAACTTAATGGGATTGTAGTTGCAAATACGATTTCATCTTCTTATTTTTGGCTTGCTCGAGAGAGAGGTCATAAAACTAAGACTACTAAATTGATAGCCGGTGGTATTGGGTCGACATGGGTTCAGCTCGAGAGAGTGAATCCTAGTCCTTCTCCCATACATTCAGCTCGAGAGAGTGAATGGGCTGAGGCGGAGGTTGTGCTTAACGCAGCAAATCGGTGTTTGAGAGAAATCGATTTGATTCGGGGTAAGTTGTTCAAGAGAAAGTTTTTCGCCACTAAAGTCTAGCCTAGTCACAAATGTTTAACAAGTTACTCTCAAAAGCATGTACATGATAATCTAGTTTATCCCGTATTCCTATCACATCCCATGATTCTCGTCACCATAGCTCGCATCCTTTATATTTTTTGTCTGTTTTTGCTTATAAATCAATACAAAACCCCCATTGATAATTGACACATTCGTGTCACCTTTTGATTTGAAATGTTTTTATTCGATAATGTTCTTAACTATGATTAGTTAGAACTAGATTTTACTTTACTATTTGATTCTCAATTGTTAATTGCTCCCTTGGGACTCGACCCCAACCCTAGGTTTATTTATATTACTACTCACGATCGTTGGCACTTGAACTGGAAGTAGTGTCTTGATAGCGTGATTCAATAAAAGGTCTTAGTCGTAGTTCTACTTACTTAATTTTTAGTTTTGTTTGTTTGCTTGTCTTGAAACAAGAAGTATAAGTGTCGATGGCAGTAATGGTAGCCAGGTGGGCCATCAAGATGACATCGGAAATCTTAACGATGTCCAAGAGCCCAATGCTAATGACCCTCATCTCATGGGAGGTATTGGTGCCATCCACTTACCTCCAGCCGAAGGGAATGTAGTGTTCCACATCACGAGGACTATGTTGCAACTCTTGCAACTTAAGGGACTCTTTAGTGGGTTGGCACATAAAGACCCTCGTGAACATCTTCGAAACTTCGTTGATGTAGGTGGACCATTCTCCTTCAAGAACATCTCTCAGGAGTTCGTCCGGTTGAGGTTATTTCCATTCTCTCTGATGGAGGAGGCATTTAAATGGCTGACTGAATTGCCACGTGAATCAATCACTTCTTGCTTCGGGATAGCATTTAGAGCTTTAAGCTTCTAAAAGGTGAGCCAATACAAGAAACTTGGTTGCGATTCAAGAAGTTGGTGCTTCAATTCCCAACCCATTGCTTGCCTCATAACATGTTGCTGCAGTATTTTTACCGGAGTCTTGACTCGGTAAATAAGGCTGTTGCTGACCAAATTTCTCTAGGAGGTTTGATGCAACAACCTTATGCGATAGCAGCTCAGCTCTTGGATGGCATGACTACCATAAACAGGGAGTGGTATACCCGGGAGGATCAGGTCTCCCCTCTCACATTCAAGCTGACCAAGGAACAGATAGAGAAGGACCAAGAGAGGGACCAAAACATGGCCAAGATCATGACACAACTTGATATTTTATCTAAAAATGTCATGGGAGCTGGTGCTCATAGTTTCAATGCCATGGATGTTGGGTGTTCTAATCCGGACGAGTCCAAGTTTGAAGCCTTGTATAAAGAAGAGGTAAATTTCATAGCCAACCAAAGCGGTGGCTATCGCTCAAACTACCCGAGGCAGGGTGGTAACCAAGTGATGTAATACAGATTACATCAAGGATATCCATTCACGAACTTCAATGCTTTGATGGAGTGTTCACAAAGATGGAGGTTGTTTGGCATGCATGGATACCAAGGAGGGGGTTCTATGCCCTACATGGGAACATATGCACCTTGAAGGAACTCCGAGTTGGGCAACAACATGCTTTGATGATAGCTTGGAGCATGGGAGGCCTAACGAAGCGAGGAGGAGCAAGTGAAGAATATGCTCCATTTGGCGAGCTGAAGGACACTTCGGCAACTCACCAAATCCCTTTGGCGAGGGTTCCAAGATCGCCAACTGATCTAATGAGCTGCAAGAGAAGGTTGCCCATTCGGCGAGCATGGAGGACATTCGGTACATCACCCATTGACCTCAGACCGCCGAAAATTACAGTACCCATCAAGGGAGGAGCTAAAGGAGCAGTTTACATCACCGACTAATCGATGGCTCGCTAAGAGGATTGGGCGAGCCCGACTTAGCTCGCCCATTTCGGGTCACTTTTAGGCCTATCTATGTAATAATGCCTAAAACTATAAATAGGCCTTAAGGGGTTCATTTTAGACTTAAACTGATTTTGAATATTGTGGTTATAAACCTAAAACTCTTTGTGTGAGTGTTGAAAGCTTGGTATAAGCTTTTGTTGAACCTTGTTTAGAAACGTCAGTTGATTGGGATATTGATTCCCTCAAGGTCATCGTAAGATTTAGGTGCTTCTTGTTGGATTAATGAATTGTGGTCTTTGGGTTTAATATACCCTTAGGTTGCTCTTTGTTTTCTCTTTTTGTGTCTATCTGATATCTATCTCACTTTCTTGTCTTTCGATTTCCGCATTATATTGTAGTTTCTCTTGTGAGAATTACATCATTTGGTATCAGAGTTGAGTCTAGCTTCGTTCCTACGAATCTAGTCTTGAGTTTTGTTGCTACAAAAAAATATGTTCAAATTGTTGAAATGGGTTTGTTGATTTGTGTCTTGTTTGAAGTTTCCAAGGTTGGATTAGTGTTCCCTAACCTTATTTCAGTCTAGGGCTGAGATTTGAAAGGGTTTGGTGCACTATTAAAGAATCCCCCATTGAAGGTTGAAGAAGCTTTGAAGAAGACAAAATGGATTTTGAAATCTGGAAGATTTGGCAAGGAATTAAGTGCTAAAAAGATTGGCGTTTGTTCCCTATATCTAAGAGAGCTTGTATCTCGAATTTCGTGAAATTTTGTGCTAAAAATCTTAAGGGTTTATTTTTGGGTCTTCATAGTTGTTCTTGAAGTTCTTGAAGAACATTCAAATCTTCAAGGAAGGAATCTTCAAAAGAGAAAGAGTTTGATTCTAAAAATGAAGAAAGAGAAGGTATAAAGGTGTTTGTACAAAAGGAATTTACCTGAATGTGTAAAGACTAAAGGACAATGGAAGAGGAGGACCACTAAGGTTCAATTTTCGGAGTCTTGCAGTTTCAGCTTGAGGAATTTGGGCAAATCCCGACTTGGATCGCCCATTCCACTCAGCGCCTCGCCCTTTGGGCAGCCAGGTTGCCGAGTTGGCCCTCATTTTGGTGGTTCTACTGGAAAATTAGACGAGCTCAGCCTTGGTCGCCGAATCCATTCGGTGCATCGCCGAACTACCTCCCGTATCACCGAGTTGCTTTGTCCATTTGGCGAGTCAATCTTCAAGTAGGCGAGCTGAACTTCATGTTTGGCGAATAAAACAGGCCATTTGGCGATGGGAAACGCATGTTATGACCTTTTTTAATCTCAGGTTCTAATTCCTAATTTTTCTTTTCTTTTGATTCTAGTTTGTTATCAAGATTCCTAAACTGATTTTCAACTTGTACCTACTTGTTGACTATTGGTTCTTGAAACTCACTTCTTTGTTAGTTCTTATTCTTTTTGTGCTTTTATTCGTTTTACTTCGTAGTTAACTTCTTGACTCAAGTCCGTTTGCTTTAATTGAGTCATCTGTTCTTCTTGAAATAAAAATCTATTCTGACCAAGAGTAGAAATTGAGACCTTGTGATCAACCGAGTATAAGCAATCTTCAACATTAGCCGCACCAAATTGAGAGGCAATCAAAAGTGTGTAAACACGAGCGATTGTGAGTTCATTTTATTAACGCTAACGTTGTTTGTTGTTTGTTGTTTTTGTGAGTTGTCACTTTGTAGGTACACAGAGTTATAAGGAAGCATGTCCTCCATAGCCTCTAACCCATGTGACTATGATATGGGAGATTATGATAGTGATGATGAGGGCTATGGGTGTGAGGATGATGGTGATTATAGGAGCTATGAATTATGCCATGATCAAGAACCGAATGGAAATGAGAGCTACTATTCCAGAGGAGAATATGAGGAAAATGGTGAACATAGCTCTTATGGTGAGAAGGAGAAGAAGCATCTTGTGAAAGCTCCTATGGTGATGAGGGAGCATGTGAGAGATCTTACTCTCACTCCTAGAGTGAAGATGGTTCCTATGATGATGCCGGAACATGTTACACTTTCCACTTCCAGGATGAAGGTAAGGTGAGGTATAATACTCTTATATATAAGAATTATGAGGAGAATGCCCCTAAGGCTTGTGAAGATTTGTATTCTTACTCTTGTGCTAATCCTTACCCTAGTCAAAGTAGTGTGTGTGGCTACACTAGCTCAAGTCAAAGTCATCCGAGGGGAAGGAGAGAGTGTGCAACTCTAAGGTCTAAGGATACTATATCCTATACTTCTCAAGGTAATGCACACTTATCGGGATGTGGGAACCAAGGCAAGTATAAGGGATGTGTCAAGGGGTCTCCGTACCAAAAGGATTGATTTTCTTATCTTTGAAGGAAGGCGTGATCCCGAGGCATAGCTTGATTGGGAGTGGCAATGTGATCAGACTTTCCAAACCCATGATTTGAGAGGTCAAGAGCGACCCTTGTATGCCTTTTTAATTTGAAGGTCTTGCATTAGGTTGGTGGACTCAAGAGGGAAGGCTCCGAACACTCCAAGGAAATACCCACCCATTGACATGGGAAGAATTGAAGAGGCTGATGAGGTTCAGGTATGTGCCAAATGGGTACACAAAGCTTTTTCAATGTTGATCCGAGAAGACCAATTCTTAGGACAAAGGTTGGCATTTGTGGGGCTTTGGGACTTGACCTTGTAATCGATGATGGGTACAATTTAAACTACATCACTCCAGAGGTGGTAGCCTACTTAGGACTACCTCAACTACAAAGGACTTATCCATACACCATGGAGGGATGTAAGGTTACCGAAGGGGTAAGAGATTCTTTCACACGCGGCAAATACTATGAGAAGGTTTGGTGTGATATACTGCCCATGGCTTCTTGTCACTTATGTTTGGGGGCCAATTAGTTTACTGAACATGGGGTCCCAAACTAGCAGAATGGGTACAAGTGTGTTGTGGATCATTGGGGAACACCTCTATTTCCTCTTCCTAAGGTGAAAAATGAGAGACAAAAGATTGACAGGAGTAAGGGAAAGCAAGGTGGCAACCTCAGAGTGGAAAAATGAGAGGTTGAGAGGAGTGAAGTGAGAGGGTTGCCACAATCTCAATCTAACAGTGTTGTTCATCCTTCACTTGGTAAGGATTCTTATGTAGGTACAAGCAAGATGAATGGAGGAACACAAGTTCCCACCAAAGAGCCTACAGTCGAAGGTGTGATGGATGCACTAATGGGATGTTCCAACATCCAAGGTAAAGAAGATCTTTCTTGCGGGCGTCAAGGTACAATAGCTAATCTTAACACTTTTACCATTGCAAATGAACAAAGTATGAATGTTAGCTTGTCTTTATGTGAGCCTATTGATTCTTTACCTTAAATTGATAATGTACTTGTTGATAGTGTGGATACGCTAGTTGATCCTGTTGATGACTGAATTGATTATTCAAGTAAGATCGATTTATGTCCACCTAGTGTTGACACCTATGCTTTGAATGCTAGCTCATTATTTTGTAAGGATTATGTAACACCCCATATTCTACGTGTACTAGTTCTATGTATATGACGCTTATAAATTACCTTATGGTATAGTTATGGATTCGGTTTCCTAAGCGACTAGTGACAATAGAATAGGTTTAAAGTTGTAATACCCTATGCCTTCCAACACATATACGACTAAGTGAACTCAAAAACAATTCAAACTCGGATAGATAGTAAAAGGTGGTATTGGATGTAAAAGTCAAAGTGGTCAAGTGTGTATTAGTGCTACGGTCTTGTAAAGATACTAAGATTGGGAAAATGGTGTAAAATAAGTGAGGTGCTTGCTTGACTAAACTATGCTAGTAGGTGACAAGTAGGTGATGCACCTATTTAGAATTAGTGGACTGCATTTTAAGTGAAAAGGGCAAGTAGGTGATGCACCTACTTAGAATTAGTGGACTGCATTTTAAGTGAAAAGGGAAAGTAGGTGATGCACCTACTTAGAATTAGTGGACTGAATTTTAAGTTAAAAGGGGCAAGTAGGTGATGCACCTACTTAAAAACTTGTGGCAAAAATTAAGGAGGTGATGCACCTGCTTGCTTAAAGTAAAGGACCATATTATTTCTCCATTTTATGAATTAAAAACGTCCAAAAGGCACCTATAAAGAACTCAAGCTCATCACATCTCCTCCATCAATTATTCTCCAGAAAATTACCCCCAAGGAAAGCCAAGCTCCAAGAGTTCTGGTCTACAGCTTCACCATTAAAATCTGAAGGAAACATGTGTTTTTAAATTACAAGTTGGTAGAACATCTCCCATCTTAAGGAATTCAAGTGAATAATCTTATTTAACATCAAGGTAAGGGGGAGAGGACAACCTAAACCTTGAAGAATCCAAGTCTTAGCAAGTGAGGTTTCTTTCTAGCAAGATCAATAATCTGAAAGGAAGACGATTAACTCATTGCAATATCCAATGTTGTGCAGCAAGGTATGTAAGGCAATTCGATTTCCTATTTTTTGGCATGAATCCAACATTTGTATTACAAAGTAAGCTTTCTAAGTGCCCTTGGTAGTGACTGATCCATAGTTGCAGTTCCTACTCCCTAGAGAATTAAAGTGAGTACTCTAATATGAGTTTATTACGAAATGTATGTTCTTACTCTACCAAGTATTAGCATGCAAGGTTTAAACTTATTTCATCGTCAAAGTACCCTTGGCACGTATTCCCCTTATATAAATCAAAATGATCCTAGATTACACATGGTACATATGTTTATATGTTGGATAAACAACCTGCCCATATCTTGCCAACTTGCTTCAATTGTCTATTCCATCATATATGTCATCTTTTCACATGTTCATATGTTTCCTTTATTGGTTATAACTCCCATTGTGTTAGACTTTAATGATACCTCACAAGATCCCTACTTGCTCTATTGTACATTTTATATGTACTTACTTGGAATATGTATCCGTCCTTAAGTTGAATCTGTCCACATTTTCCCTTGGTTCTACGTTCATGTATACCTTGTATTTGATATTAGTTAGTGAGCATTTGGTTATCATATAGAGTTCAAATCTCTTGGCTGAATGTTAAATGTCTTCACTTCATATGTGCTTCAATTTGAGATGTCAAAATGCTGACTGAGTCATATAATCTCCTAAGTATTACGTTGGTGTCACATTTGCTTCCCACGTCATTGTCATTATCGTAAGTCCATATTCGTATGTCTTCCACTACTAGTCCATAGTTCCAAATCTCGGCAATGATTATGACCACCAAAACAGCAATCTCAAAAGAGTTATGATCATCAAAAGAACAACTCAAAAGAGTTATGAAAATAAAAAACAACAATCTCAAAGATTAAAGAATCTAAGAGAAGCAATATGTATACTTATGGGTTGTAGCCCAAGGGAAAATGCTTAGCATGGGTCGATCCCAATTGGTATAGAAGGGTGGCAGCTCAGGGGCGAAAGCCTAGCATGGGCCGATCCCAATTGGTATAGAAGGGTGGCAGCTCAGGGGCTAAAACCTAGCATGGGCCGATCCCAATTTGTGGAATTACGAGGACAGCATCGCAGGGGTTAAAATGCCTAGCATGGGTCATCCTCTTCTACCACTGATCATATGGTCATTTGTATTATATGCCTTATAAAGATTATAATGTACAGCAAAGTAAAGAAAAGAATGTAACATACATGATTCCACAAGTCTCTAATCCTTATCTATTGGTATTTGGTTTCACTTGAGCTCTCATTTTACATATGGTTGTATTATACCTTATATATTCAGTACATTCTTTCATACTGACGTCCCTTATTGGGGACGCTGCATTTCATGTTGCAGGTACATGTATTCAACTAATAGATCTCTCCAATGTATACTCAGTGGTTGTTGGTGAGCTCCAGGTTGATTCGGGGCTTTGCCGAGTCTTTACTATGAGTATTTTCCTAGTGGTACAGTCATGGATTACAATAGAGGCTTTGTAGACATTGTAAAGCTATCATTTGTATTCATAGTTTCACTTGTCACATGTATCGGTTTAGCTAGTCGACATGTATTGTATACGAAACTTCTCATTAGTAAATATATATGCATAGTAGTTTACTTTCTCATCATAGGTCACTTGTAAAGCATGTGTTCATATGATACTTGTCCGCCTCACCTAGGGTTGGGGTATGACAGATTGTATTGATCAACCTGTTTGTGAGTGTAGTTCACGAGTTGAGGGTTCTTGTAATGTGATTAAAGAACCTCAAGTTAGTGGTACTAATGATAATGTTGATCAATTAAATAGGAGTGACTCTATGAGCATATCTATTGTGGAAGATCTGATTGTTTGCTTTGCTCATAGAGATCATCCGCTTGAACATGCTTCAAAAAATGATATGTGTCTTTTTGAGGGTGAATTTGAATGTTTTAATTCTTCCCTAGTGGTTGATCATTTCCTCTTTAAGTACAATATCTTATTTGAAGATGATGAAATCACTCTTAGTGACACCTAGTGGTGTGAATCTTGAGAGTAGTGTAGTTCTTAATAACTATATTGTCTATGGCAATCCATTATGGTGTGAAGCCTTTCCTCCCAAAGATGGAAATCTCTTCTTGGAAATTGAGATTACTCTTGTAGGGAAGGAATGTGATGAGGGGGAAGGTGGTGTTTATTTTCCTATTTCTTCTTCTTCTTGGTGTGTTTCACTCCTTGATAGTATGACCAATGTTTTTGAGCCTATTGGTAGTCATACATATGAAAACACCCTAGAGGAGGTTGATTTATGAGACATCTTTCTCTATTACTTGTTTACATATGATGAAGCTCATGTTGTTGAGTGGAGTATGTTGTTGGGATGAACGAGTGCCCACCTAATAAATGGAGGAGCACTTGATCCAGTTCTATGGGCCTTCTATCCTTTTGATCCCGGTGGATGCTTGAAGGTATTTGAACTGGTGGGAGTATCATCTTTTGGGTAGTACTACCATGTTGTTGAGAAGAATAACCATTGTCCTTGTTCTCCATTTATGGGCTTAATAGCCATGACAATAGAGAATGTTTGGTTGTGCTTTGAGGTTGAGTCCCCTGGGTTAAATTCTTTTAATGTTAACCTATGTACTACCCCTCATGCTAAGAGGATAAGCTTTTTGCTTATGATCTATATGGTTTTACAAGGTTTGGATTTGAGGACTCACTTTTATCTACTTGCATATAATGATACTCATACTTGTGTGGGTTGCATATCTTATGTTAGTAGTGGTATAAATTGGGCAAATGAGAGTCTCCTTGACTCTATGCTATGCAATCCTTTTCCATTTGACCCCGATGTCAATTTTAAGTGTGCTGAGTGTGGTAGTAATACCGTTTGTCATTTGCATGATTCTTCTTTGGTGTTATTACTTGAGACAATGTGCTTGAATGAGGTATGTTTACCAATTTGGGTGGGGAATACTTATGTACTTAAACTTGCTCCTGAATTGGGAATAATCACTATGTTAAAACTATCTAGTGCATTAGATGGGGTCTTAACTTGGGTCAACATTACTTATGCCTTCGCACTTAGGTATGAGAGTGTTCTTTTGTTGTTTGACATAAGGGATGCTTTGTGCTTGTTTGTATATGGAACCAATGAGGGCTTACATATGAATTTGTTTAAGTGTATTAGTTCCTTCACTCTACCCCTTTGTCAATGTTTCTTACTTAGCCAAGTATCTATTACTTTGATGGGGTACATACCCTTGGTTGACATTTGTGATGCTTGGTTATATGTTAAGTTTGTGCATCCTTAGCATGGTGTTGGATTTGTTATTGCTAACGCTAACCCTTATGCCATGAGGATCTTGTTCTTGTTTGCTTCCCCTATGGTTTTGCAAGGTATGGATTCGAGGACGAATCCTTTTCAAGAAGGGGAGAATTATGTAATACAAATTACATCAAGGCTATTCATTCACGAACTTCAATGCTTTGATGGAGTGTTCACAAGGATGGAGGTTGTTTGGCATGTATGGATGCCAAGGAAGGGGTTCCATGCCCTACATGGGAACATATGCACCTTGAAGGAACTCCCAGTTGGGCAACACCATTCTTGGATGATAGCTTGGAGCGTGGGAGGCCTAACGAAGCAAAGAGGAGCAAGTGAAGAATGTGCTCCATTCGGCGAGCTGAAGTGGTAAGACCCTAAAACGAAATAGGATAAACTAGAGTTTCATGTGTGTTTTATGAATTGATAACTTGTTATAATTTTGAGATTTATCTTTTAAAAGTTTGTTTAAAGAGTTTTGAGGTCAAACGTCAAGGGACGACCAAGACGTTCGGAAACTAGTCATTTGTGTGCTAGTGTGTCCTTGTGTGTTGTCCTTGTTTTGGTGTGTGGTTTGGTGTCTAAAATCAGTGTGAAGGACCCTAGTACTTTAATGATTATGTTTAGGGGTTAAACGTCTGGGTACGAATCCCCAAGGACCACCCTAAGGGTCCTTGAGGAGGACCCTAAGTTCAACCCCAAGGCTGCCAAAAACAGTGGGGTGACCCACGAGCTAGAGTGACGCTCTGTCACTAGGATGACGGCCCGTTGGTGGGATCCCTCACCCCCACCTTAGCCTGTGGAGGCTTGGCCTCCATGGAGGGGCCTCAGTCCCTTTCCACGAAGTGACAGAACGGTCTGTCACACCACCCACGGTCCGTGAGTGGTGGCCGTTGATAAAGAACTGTGTGCTGTCAATTATTTCGGCCACTTGAGGGGTGAATTGGTAAATTCACCCCAAGTCTTTTAAAGGGTATGGACGGTTATTTTACCTATTTTAGGGTATTTTAAGTTAATTAAACGATGGAAACCCTCACTTAGACCTCATTCTTCAAATCAAACCCTTCCCTCTCAAATATATTCTCTCAAGAACACCATTGAAGGGCAAGGTCCAATTCAAGCTAGGAGAAGGGAATTCAAGTGTTTTTTCTTCAATTTTTCGTGGGCTTTAATTACCTAGGTATGGTGTTCCCTTCATCCTTGTTTACCCTCGCATTCAAGGAGTCCAATCAAAGGTTTTCAAAAAGGGTTTTGAAAGATCAAATTTCCAAATTTTGATTCTTAGCATGGGTTCAATGGAAAATGGTTTCTAAAGTCATAATAATGGTGAATTGATGTTTGTTTACTGTTTTTAAGTTGGTTTTCTATGGAATTCTTGAAGAACCCATGTTTCCCTAAATCTTCTAAATTGGCTTGTAAAGTGGGTTGATAACCATGATTGTTCATTGATAGAATTGTATTTAGATTATATTATAGTAGCGATTTCTATTGTTATCTACTTCTATCTATGATGAATTGTTGATGTATGAATGAGTTGGTGATATTGGCCTTGTGGGCATGATAACGGGTAAATTCTCTTGTTATGTGGAATTGTTGGAGGTTGAATGATGTGGATTGTGGCATTGGAGAAGAGTAAGTTGACCTAACTTCTTGGTTATTATGAAATTGTTCTTGTTTGGTTTGATCCACTTATGGTGGAAGTGGTTATCTCTTGTATGTATTGTGATCATGGCCCTTAAGGCATTAGAGGATTAAGTGAAGTGTTGTCTTGATGTAGAATGTTAATGTGAAGTATGTTTGTGTATGAATTGTGAATGAAGTTAATGTTAATGTAATGAATATAGGTCTATTGAAAGGTTTCCTCAATTGAACTCTAATGAATGAATGGGGGATTTGAGATGGATGCTTCCCGTGAGTAGAGGTGGAGTGTCTAGTAGCAATCTCAATATTCCTAAAGAGCTTTCCAATGAATGAATGGTGGGTTAGGATGGATGCTCATCTGTGAGTAGAGGAAGAGTGTCTAGTAGCGATCCTTACCCCATAAAGAATGAAAGTAATGAATGTGATTAACTCTGTGGGGAATAATGCCTAGCACTGAGAGGATATGAAATGGGGTGGATGTTTCCCTGTGAGTAGAGGTGGAGTGTCTAGTAGCAACCTCTTGAGATGGATGCTTCCCCGTGAGTAGAGGTGGAGTGTCTAGTAGCAATCTCCATATCCCTTAACTATGCGCCCGCATAGGTCTATAGCTAGTGGAATCCACTTAAGCTAGAAAGAATGACCCTACCTTAGGCAAGTGGGGAACCCTCATCCGATAAGGGTTACTACCGGGATTCCATGTCAAGCTCTCATGGTCTATGTCGATTAAGGCTTACCCCCACACTAATGATTAATGAACTATGGTTTCCCTTGGGTGTACTACTTAGTGTAGGTAGTGGAATGGGATATTATATATGCATTGCACAAGTAGACATTCGAAGGAGGTCATGGTGTGTTCCGTTTGATGATAATGAATAAATGGGTCCGTATGTGAAGTGAATGAATGAATGAGCCTTAATGATGTTAATGGAGAATGTTTGTCCTATGTCTAATGAAAACGAATGTGTTGTGACTTGTTAAAGGTAATATGCCTAGCTTAGGGTGACTTCATAGGAGCACTTGGGGTGAGTAGTAGTATGGGATGCTACTTTCACATTGCACTAGTGTGACTTGGAGTTGTCTTAGGGGATGGTTCCTTTGTAAAGAAGCATGGTTTATAATGTGGTTATGTCTTTATGAATGTTGACTTGTTGGCTTGTATTGAAGAAGAAGGACCCTTGCTTTTGGTGGTCTAGAGGAACGCCTAGGTATGTGTGAAGAGGTTGTATGGGCAGCCCCTTCATGTCCTACTTAGGTGGGTCTTGGGATAGCCTTAGGTGGAGGGTCAAAGATAAAGGAGTGATTAACATTGCATAAGGTGTTGTCTAATGGTTATTTGAGGTGAATGTTAAAAGGTAAATGGATGGTTTACATGTGGTATATGTATTAAATGGCTTATAACTTGCATGATTGCATATGGTTGAGTATTGTGACTCTTATACTTGTATTTCATGAAGTTTTACCAAAAATGACATACTTGCATTGCTTTCAAATAAATGTCCTTTTAAAGCATGTTTTTGCATCACTACAAGAAAATCAGCCTCTAAGGAAGGGAAATCTAGTCCCTAAAAGTTAAAATCTGGTCCCAACCGAGCAATTAAGACCAGAAAAGTCTGGTCCTCACTCGTCCTAGAAAGTGCCATCGCTATTGGTCAATAAGGACGAGTTCAAAAAACTGGTCCCTGAATGGTTTTGAGACGACAAAAAACATTGGTCGTGAAATACTTTTAGAGACTGTTGATCTAGTCTCAAATGGCCTAGTCGTGAAATACTTTTAGGTCGTTAAACCTCTTTTGCGACCTTCCGCAACCTAGTCCTAGAAACTCTTTAGAGATGAGTGTGACCTGGCCCTAGAATAGCGTTAGAGACCATTAACAATCTGGTCGTAGAATAGCTCTAGCGACCATAACAAACTGGTCCTATTGCTTTAAAGACGAGCATCAATTCTAGTCCTAGCTTATGAGTTAGAGACGAGCAACAATTGTGGTCCTAGATTGACCTTTAGAGACAGTCAATAATTATGGTCTCTAACTAATCACCATTATCACAAGAATCTAACAAATATCACATTAATTACAACTAAAAATCTGGATACAAAAAATGATATAGAAAGGGTTGTAGGGCGATAGAAATAAAGAGTGCGATTGATTACAATAAACTTGTGAGCATCACATAATGTAAGTTTCAACATTTGCGTACTTAGATAACATCCAAGGTTTGGCATTACCTTCATAGCAAAGTAAGAATGAGTTATAAGTCCATCTTCTAAGCTTGTATCTTCATTGAAGAATGAACAAAAGTTGAGCAAAAAACATAAAGTTTAGTCTTTGTCATGTGATATCTAGAAACATCTACAAAAGATGCAAAAAATAAGAAAAAAATCTATTAGAAAAACTTTCAGATACTTCAATCAAGAATCCAACATCTATTTTGGAGAACCACACCTAAATAACGTTTAGTAAAAAATAGAAATAAATGAGTAGAAAGATAGCTTAAGAGACGAGCTGGATGAACAACAACTTGGCAGAAAACTGTAAAAATAAAAAAAACTGCCAGCAATACTATTATGTTGCAGTTGTGCAGGAATTTTACGTGAAATAGATATATACACCCGACACTTACCAATAACCCTCTCTAGGAGCACGATAAACATGAATTGCAAGTCCAAGGGAGAGTTATCATAATGGAGAAACAAGATTTGAGGTAAACTAACTCAACGAGTCAAAATTTCCCCTCCTCTTGAAAATTCCGAACAAGGAAGATCAAAGTAAATTCAAGGAACCTCAGAAAACCAGATATAATGAATTAACAGCTGCTAGAAGATCATACCATTAATACCCAATAATTGACAAATCTAACAAATACGGTATCTAACTAACAATGACACTTAAAAAGAAAGGTAATCGTAATTCTGGAAAGCAAAATGCAAAGTTAATACCAATCAACAATGCATCAATCCCAAACGAAGTTCGTATATCAATCCCAAACTAGATTGGAAGTTAATCCCTCCTTCAACAATCAAAGACTGCACACATGGATACATACCAAAAAATAAAAGATGAGAAATGGTAGTACAAGTATCGATGATCCTTGAACTTCTTCCATTTGAATGGAGTTTCTTCGAGGAATTCGCAATGGATTTTGATAAAATGGGATATTCAGGTTGCCCTGTTCTTGCATATATGATTTCTTTCTAGTATGTTGCAAGAGGTGCTTCAATAATTGGAAGAATCAAAGAGCTTTCACAATTTAATTTCCATAACATCTAGAGGGTTATACTTTCTTTACCATCTCTTGTCCTCACTGTCTAATTGCTATTGCTTTAGTTACTCACCACTAGTGTAAAAGGGAGTTTGCAATTGTCGTGATGGATCCTACTGCAATATGTGGAACTACTACAGTGTCAAGATATTCTATTACAATCTAGTTCATGGTCTTTTAGAAAAGGTGGCTTCATTCATTGAACATTTAAAGTGGAGCTCTCACCTTTTGTTTAAGGATGTGTTGCTGTGAAGTTGGTCAAATCCTCAATTCCACTAACCTTTTTTCTGCACACTTCATTCCTCTTTCTCTATTAGGTTACATTGTTTTTTGAGCAATTCGACGTAAGAAACTCTTCCCTAGTTCGATGGAAAACTGATGATATCTGATTTAATCTTAAAGAATGGTTTCTGTCTTATTTTTTGGTAGTATGCTAACTTTTTTGGCAGTACAGAAAAGATATCTTAAGAGATGAGCAGGACGAACAACAATCAGGCAGAACATGGTAAAATAGAGAAGCTGGCAGCAGTGCAGAAAATTTAAAACTAAAATTTTTGCCGTTATGCAGAAAATGAAAAACAGAGCCCATCACAATTAAAGAAAGTTTAGTAGTGCAGATATTCAAAAACAGATCCCATCACTACAGTCACTAACTATAAATATAATACATTAAAAAAACAGGTATATTGTTACTAACTTGGTAAGCTGAACATGCAATGATCATTCAATTGAATAGCTAATATAGTTGCGGATATAGTTTCCAAATAGGGATCCGCTCTTGACAAAACGGGTGTGGACCAAGACACCCAAAATCTTCCTAAGATGTTCTATACTTAGATTTGTTACCAAGTATATAAGGTGCTAAGGAGGGAAAGCAAACTGCAGAAAAGAGAAGCTATCAAAGTAGACTATTAATTCAGTAGGCGTACCTGAAAACTTTCAGAAGCAAAATGCTCCTTTACTAACCATTCCCATTCTTTTTTGTCTACTCCCCTTGGGACATTCTTAAGAGACTGTTGGATTGGCTTGTCCTTCACATATTTTGCATGCAAGTGTCCTCTCCATTTGTTCCATAACTCATTCATCCATCCCAAGATATGATCACGATGATCATTCATATCAACACTCTCAAATTTATGCTACAACAATTGAAATATGAGTTGAGTTATTATCTACAAGTTTGATCTCTATTTCTGAACAGTTGGTTCCCAAATTATAAAAACACTCTAAGGTACTTGATTACAGATTCTTTATCTATTACAATTGATTATCGATACTAGCTATTGTAGATAGACTTCTAAAATAAGAAACATTAGCTAAATGGACAAGAACACATGACATATCCGGTAGCACTAAATAATATGAATCATGTGTATATTTATTACCTCAATGGCTGCCCACATATGATTCAACTTTTCTTGCTTAATATCACGCCACGATGATACTCCCAAGGGACAAATATTACGATCACGAATAATTTTTCCCAAATGCCTCAAAAATAGATTGCTATTTTTTCCAACCGTTCGATTATTGTAAAAGGTTACTTTCAGCTTTTGTCCAATTTCAAGTGAAGCAACTTCTTTGCACGTGTTGCTTCCTCGAACTTTTTTTACCTTTGTAGGATTAGATGAACCTACAGTTGCATAATTTGATAAAAACAATAGCAATCAAACTCAATTCAAAAATTTAATAATATATGAATTTAAGATATCATACCTTTTTCAGTTGTTTGAGAGTGTTTCATAACTTGATCAATAGATGGAGGCAATGAAACATTGGTTTGCATATCCTCTTTCTCAAGAACAATTTTTTTCATTTTTTGCATTTCTTGACTAGAGGAGAAGGTAGAACTTAATTTTGTTCTTTTAGAAGGAGTTTGTATATGTTGATTAGCACAAACACCACTCTTGTTAAAAGATCCCACTTCAAAAAATCCTAAGGATGAGCTCAAAGATCCAGATTTTTTCTATAACCCTTTATTATAGTTGTTGGACGCACTAAACGTAATGTAAGAGTTTATCAAAAAAAAAATGAAAATATAACAGATTTGCAAAAAATACATGTTTGAAAAAATCTTACGTGTTTCAACTTCTGGGGTGCATTTCTCAACTTGAATAGCAGATGTAGGAAATAAAGTATTAATAAGCATGTTCTCTTTCTCATGAACCATGGAGTTCTTATATATCGTTTGCATTCCTTGACAAGTGAAGATGGTAGACTTTTTAAGTCCTTGTCCTCTGTTGTTCTCTATAGAACTTGAAAAAAAAATCATTTGTTTGAGATTAAAATGTTTGAAGGGTGGGAACTTTGGAACTATATGATAGATGTGCAGTCTGGAGGTTCACTCCCATGGGACTGAGGCTGCTAGAGAGGATTTAGCTATTATGAAAGGTTGGGAAACTGTATGGTCAGTGAGAAACTTCAGACATGTTCATCTGGGACCAAGCCCTGCTGATGCAGGCATCTTTCAGTCCATTAGAAGTTTATACTGCCTCACTCAAGAAAACTGTTGCAGAAGGTCCTTTGACATAGTTCACAAATGCTATATGTACCATCAGCATATTGAAACAAATAAACACCTTTTCCTGGAGGATTTTTTTTTTCTTTTCTATTTTTGGACTCAGCTGGGTGTTACCAGAAAGAATCAAAGATGCCTGCAGCAGCTGGAGTTAATGAAAGATGCCTGCAGCAGCATGACTTGTTCCTTAGATAAATATGTCTTAAAGTTGCTCACTAACTATACAGTTCCCCAATCTGCCTAGGAATCACCCATTTCCCAGAAAAATAAAACAAAACAACAGGCAGTTTGCTATCTAAAAAAGAAAATCATACTAAGTTATGAAAAAACTTAGTTCCCATGGCACCATAATAAGAACTTTAATAATCAAAAGGAATTAATTCATTGTGACTCAGCTCTCATCATTTCCCCATACCTAGTCCACCAACTCCTATTATTCTTCCTCTAGATCACCACAATTAACTTCCTAAGGCATCAGAACAGTCCATCATAGTTCATTTATACAGTTGTTAAGACAAACCTTCTAGTGCACTTAAAGAGTAAGAGATGCACCGGGAACAAAAAGTTGAAGTCACAGAGGGCTTGCACATGCAAATCACTTGGTAATACAACTACAACCATGCCTCAATACTCAAGCTAGTTTGGATCACTGTCAGAATTCTCACTGACCATACCACTCCATTCAGAATCATATAAATTCAATAATTTAAAGATTTGGGCTCTCATACAATAGAAATTCTTTAAATTTTCTGGAGTGCGCATCCATCATTCAAGAATATAGTTAAGACAAGGTAGGAAGCACATATAAGAGGTTGTACAATGCTAAGAGTAGTGAAAAAATTAAATATATGAAGAAGGAGTTGAAAATGCTTCATAATAGATGCAACAGGGGATTATTTTTAAGACTCAGGCTGTTGTTTCTACATCACAAGTTCATTTGTTCGAGATTATGTAAACAATAGGTTCAGTCACCAGGTAAAACTCACTCACCAAGTAAAAATACAATTAAATACAGAAAGCAGGAAAAGATTCTTCTCTTCAATACAATTCAAGATTTTGCTTATGGGGTGAAGTAAAAGAATACAAAATATCTTACTTGTTTCAATTTCTTTGATGTACTTTTTAACTAGATCACTTGACTGAGACAAGAAACTCTTACATGGCGTATTCCCTTTCTCACCCAAAGATTTAAGCCCCCGTCCCCGCCCCTTTCCTATAGCACCAGGCGCGACAAATATATATCTGATAGTACACTTCATATTAGAACCGACCTCATTTTCAGTTTTCAATGGTTTCATCTTGAACCTGCAAAAAGAGTCAAAAGTCAAAAATTGAACACAAATCAAAATTTCCCACCAGAAATACTTTCTGGAACACAAAATTACAAATCACAACTAAGCAATACTTTATGGAACACAAAATACCTCACATGTAGTTAGCCGCTAGAAATACATATAGAATTAAATTCTAATGCCAAATAAATCAATTTTGTTCTTTTCAGGTTCATCATGATGCTTCCTCTTTAAATTTGACGAAGTGACAATTAGATTGCTTAATGAAAGGGTAATAGTAATTGAACTAGACGGACAGCAAACCTCAACTCCATTACAAAATGCAAGGTTTGGCCTTTTGCATCTACAAGGAGCTAAAACTATTCTCATATATTGATGTAGAAACTCCAGTATATGAGTACTCCATTAGATTTAAATTCAACATGAAAAGTAGAACACAATAAATGGCAATACAAGTGAGAACATATATGCTTGAAGCTTATGCAAGTGATGTTAGAAAGTCATTTGTTATGATCACTTGGTTGTAGCAGAAAATAACTTCTTATAGCAAAAATAGTAAAATGAGAATGTTCATTCAGCAAGCAGTAAGGCTAGTTATAGGTTCAAATAATCAAAAACTTTGCATACTAAATCTATAAAATTCTAAATCTCGCTCACCCCCTCTCTTGACATATCTTTTGCTACCCTCATTCCCTATATTCTTTGGAATATATGGCTTAATCGTAACCATAATGTTTTTAATGCCCATCATGACTTTGTTTCCCCACGCAAGCTCCTCTTTCAAGTCGCTGAATATACTGCCTTGGCTGCTCCCCTGCCCATACATCCACCCAATGCTCCAACGTGTCTCCTTGTTGTACTCCTCCTCCCTTGCATTCGTTTAAATTGAATATCGATGAAGCCGTCGACCTAGACACTACTGTTAGAGGTGCTGCAGCTGTTTGGGTATTTGGTTACACCCAACCCCTTCATCGCACTAAGATGGTCCACGCGAAACTTCTTGGCCTATACCATGGACTGCTCCTTGCGACATTATTTCAACCGTTTAATTATCGAAACTGATTCACAGGTACTGCTTGATTTATTACACTCGAATAACCCAAAGTATCTCACTATTTTATCTACCTACAGAGACCTGTTGGCTGAGTTGCCGGGCACTGAACTTCGCCACATCTATAGGAATACAAATACTATGGCAGATGCACTAGCGAAGCATGGCAAGTCCCTAGCTTACTCTTCAGTTTATGACCTTACCACCTATGTATCCCCCCTCATTTTATTCCCTATGTCCCTAGTACTTAAATAAACATGGTGCATGTACCTGCTGCAGTTTTATCTTTTCCTACTATATACTACCTTTTATTATATATAATATAACAAATGACTGTTCTAGCAAAAAAAAAAAAGAATAACTAGTATATAAATATCACACACACATATTTCTCTTGCTTAATAAGCTATATGAAAAAGGTATGGACCTTATAGATACAATACATCTATTTGCGAGTCTCGCCTCCCCTACTTTAAAAGTTATATGTAACAGGTCTAGTTCTTTTTTTGCTCGCAAAATATCACCATCGAAGACAGAAAACTAGTATATGTTGTTAGCGAAACAATTAGACTTTTTAAATAAAATATGCACTCTATACAAAAGATGAATCTTCAGTCACATACAGCAGTTAACAAAATCAAGTCACTATTAGAAACTCAACCTAATAACCTTTCACTGATTGAGCATAAGAAAACAGATCAGATTAAGAAACTTTTAAACTATCTAATGTTAGAAAATCAAAAGAACAAGAAGAAGAGTGACTTAAATAAAACAATAAAAAAATCCATCAATATAGTTTATGGAATTCGAAACAATAGAACTTGATTAAAAGAAGAAGCAAACATGTATCTGTTTTATCGAGCAAGTGAGCAGCAACTAAACGAGTAAGAAGACAGAGTTGCGATTGAAAGTACTTTGATGTTCAGATTGGGTCGGACGCTGCAATTGAGAAACAACGATCGATTGAGCAGCTATAGGAAGCTGTGACTAGTAGCTGAAGAGTTTTTTTCCTTTTTACGTTTTACCCAAGGGTTTTTCCTTTTTGGCTAATAAAGAACTGGCGCCTAACTTTTGGTGAAAAAACAAAAAAAATAATTAATTCTTTAATATTAAATTTTGGCTGGAATGGCTGGAAGTCGGGTGCTACAATTTTTTTTTACAATTTGGGACCAGTTAATATGTTATTTAGGGACCGAATTAGGTATCTTCGCAATAGAATATACAAATAAGGACCGGAATATAATCTCGTCCCAATACATATATCTTTAGAGACGGAATTAGTAGCTCGTCCCTTAATGTTGGTCTTAAATAAGCAGTTTTCTTGTAGTGCATGGTCACCATACATAGTGCTTAATTGTACTAATTCCATATTTTCCTCTACTTTTTTTACAAAGTGTAGGTGTGGGCTAGTGAGGTGATCTTTAAGGTTGAAGCTTGGGAGTAGATTCATCTTAAGATTTTTGGTAATCCTCAAAGCATTCGAGGACACCTGTCTTAGAAGTTTATTTCAATTCATGTAATAGACTTAAGTGTTTTCGATTGTTTAAAGGAGCGTGACCCTATTTTGTACGTTTGTCTAAGTTGGCTAAGTGTTACTAGTATTCCACTTACGTATAAAGACTTCTTTTAAAAGTGATTGACTTTCAAGTCTTAAGAGGTTGTTTAAAAAGTTTTTAAATTTCGCACTATTTCTATGCTATTATGTTCATGTATGCTATGTGGCTTGTATGCAACCCCTTCGGGGGCCAATATGCTGGTTACGACTAGGGGGTGCTCTCGGGTCATGACATGAAGGACACTTCGGCGACTCGCCAATGCCCTTTGGTGAGGGTTCCAGGATCGCCAACTGATCCAATGAGCTACTAGAGAAGGCTGCCCATTCAGCGAGCACGGAGGACATTCGACACATCGTCCATTGATCCACAGACCGCCAAAAGTTACAGTAGCTATCGAGGAAGGAGCCAAGGGAGCATTGTACTTGCCGACTGATCGGCGACTCACCAAGAGGATTGGGCGAGCCCGACTTAGCTCACCCATTGACGCATTTTAGGTCCATAGATGTAATAATGCCTAAAACTATAAATAGGGCTTTAGGGGTTCATTTAGACTTAGATTGATTTTCAATATTGTGGTTATAAACCTGAGAGTTCTTGTGTGAGTGTTGAAATCTTGGTATAAGCTTTTGTTGAACCTTGTTTAGAAACGTCGGTTGCTTGGGATATTGATTCCCTCGAGGTCATCGTAAGATTAGGTGCTTCTTGTTGGATTAACGAATTGAGGTCTTTGGGTTTAATATACCCTTAGTTTGCTCTTTGTTTCCTCTTTTTGTGTCTATCTATCTATCTTACTTTCTTGTCTTTCGATTTCCACATTATATTGTAGTTTCTCTTGTGAGAATTACATCACCAAGGTTGGACTAAGGATGAAGGTTGGAAGGATCGAGATCATGAATGGAGAGACCGTAATCCAAATTGGAAGGATGGGGAGAAGGATAGGTATATACCTTCTCACGAGAGCCAAAAGCCAACGGATTCGGAAGGTGGGTCTAAGGATATGCTCTCTCGTATCCTCAACAAAGTTGAAGGCTCGGACAAGGTTTTAAAAGAAATTAAAGAAGATGTGTCTACCTTTAGCCAGACCGTCACTTCCCATTCAGTGTCGATCAAGCAGTTGGAGACCCAAATGGGTCATATCTCGTCTCATCTCAACTCGAGACAGCAAGGGGGTTTGCCTACTGACACTATGGCTAACCCCAAGAATGAGGTTTGAAGGTAGACTTGCGTCGTGCTGCGACGTTAACTAAGGCACTGCTTGGGAGGCAACCCAAGTTTTCTCTTATGTTTTCTATTTGATTGAAATAATGGTGTGTTGATTGTGCAGGTTAAAGTGTGTGACACGTTTGAAAATGCAGATTGGCGAGCTAAAGTCCAGTCGGCGAAATGCTGAAGAGGTCGGCGACCCCAACTTAATCCTCCATTTGACTTAAAACATCTTTCAATTGAAGTCTGTAAAAATCGGCAAGCCCAGGAAATTATTGGCGAGTTACTGACCATGTCGGCGATCCCGACTTAATCCGCCGTTTGGACCCCAAAATTGATGGATGTCCTGTAAAACTCAGCAAGGTAAGTATCCACTCGGTGTGTCACCGAGTGGATCGGCGACCATGACTAACTTCGCCGATTGGGCGAGAACTGGACGGTTTATTTAAAGAGCCAAAGGTTTAAAACTTCAAATCATTCATTTTCCCTTGCTTTCAAACTTGCCGAACTCATACCTGCTTAGTATCTTTTACTTCTTGCTATATTACCAAATTTAGGTTGTTGAGTTGTGCTCGGATTTGGATTACATTGCCGCCTAGCATTTCAATATCATTTTTATCAACATTAAAGACATGGCCAGACCTAAAGTTGCTGGAAAAATCGTGCCACCCCAAAAGATAAGAGCACTAAATATCAAAATGAATGAAGAGAGATCAAATCTTCCAAAGCAGAGAGACAAGAACACCCACCTAGAGGTACAAGCAAGGGCAAGAGGGCTACCACGAGAGATACCTCTGTTCCTTCATGGGCCCGGGGAATTTTCTCAACTGTACGGAGATTTCTGGCAGATACACCTATGGCAGCTCCTGATGAGTCTGGTGCCATTGTGCCTTTCATGCTGACTCCGGGCACTGATGCCCAAGTTAAGACCGATGCACCGGACACAAATAAAGTGGCTGACTAGATAGGATCCCATCTTTACCTCACTCTCTGTTTTACTTCATTTCACTTTTTGAATACTTTACTTCATTTGCATTTGAGGAAAAATGATTTTTATTTGTGGTGGGGTGAGGCCTACATTTTGTTTATATATTTGGGTCGTTATACTTAAAATGGTGTTATACACTGCTTTTTGTGGATGTTTGAGCTTGTATCTCATTTTGTTTAAATTATAAATGATTTTCGAGCAGTCCGAAAAAAATTCCGCCCCTTAGTTGTGATTGAATATGGTTGTTCACTTGCAAATTTGAGTATCGGTTGTGATCAATACCGCTCATAATTGAACAAAAATGAATGTGCGGCTATGGTGAGGCCAATTGAAGTCGCATAGACAATTTGTGAACTCTTTGCATCTCATTGTGACTAGCAAAGTATCGAATTGAAATATCTTGTGATGAGCGTTGCACACTAGTGAAAGTGTGAAGTCTTGTTTTACTTTGGTATCGATGCCTTGTGTGATGAGATTACTGCGAACCATTCATGACAGCACCTAGAATTTACCCCGTTGTCCAGTCGACTAAGTAAGATTATCTCTTGATATAATCTTAGGCAACTTCGATGAGTGTGAGCCAATTTGACATATACCTCTTTTGTGGCCTACCCTGTGAGTGTATGAACCTCTTTTGAACACCCCTTGAGGCTTAGCCTTCCTTGGAAGAAACCTAATAAAAGCATGACCTTTCTTAATCCACTACATATAATCCTCTTGATTTGTGGCTGATTGAATAGCCCACTTAGGCCAAAAGCCTAAGTTGGGGGTGTGGTGAAAAGAGAAAGCAAGTCAAGAAGTGCAAGAAAATACGCCTTAACCCATGGTGTTGAAAAAAATGGAACCCCTCCATACAAAAAAAAGAATGAAAAAGAAGAAGTCATGGAATAAAGTTATGAAAATGCAAAAAGAAATGGGGTTTCCAACCAACCATGGAAAGTGAATAATGGTATGACTTGTCAGCACAAATGAAAGTGATGAAGGAAAAAGGAAGAGAGTGTTGTGAGCACCACATTTCATGAGGATGTAAGTCACTAAGCTTAAATGACCATACCTTTGCACTCAGCCCCATTACAAGCAAATAAAAGACCTTTTTTATCTTGAGTAAGCTGAAACAATTGTTGATTGGAAAATCTGGGCAAGCCTATGGGTGAATTCATGCATTGTGTTTATATTTGTGAGTGTGAGTGTTGTCTTGATTTCGGAACTTTTAATGATTAAACCATTTTGTGTGAAAATGTAATCATTCTTTTGTGTGAGGGCATTTGAATACCTTTGTTGAGCTTGAGCATTTGAAGCAAGTATTGTGAGCTTGAGAATTCTTTGATAATGGTGAGTCACAACTTGAATCTTTGAGTGCACAATTGATCTTTGCATAATTAAGTTGAGTCTTTCTGTATGCATTCATGATTGAGTCTTGTGTAGCACTGTCTGAGACATCCTTTTTGAACTGTTGAACTCAAGTTTTACTTGAGGACAAGCAAAAGTTTAAGTTGGGGGTGTTGATGAGTCCACGATTTGGACTCATTTGGGGCTATATTATGATTGAATTAGTGTCCTCAAATGCATATTTTGTCTCAATATCTGATGTAATCCTTAAGTTTTAGGTATTTGGAGTTTGAGGCAAAGCATGGACACTACTTGGCAAAAAGGAACAAAACGGCTGAAAAGACAAAGAAAAGAAGGCTTGAGGATCGCCTAATGCATTAGGCAAGTTGTAGAATGGCTTTAATCTCGCCTAATGTTCCAGTGTCCTGAGCCCTGAAGGAAAAGATCAATACGGCGGTGGAAAGGAGCAGTCGACGCATCGTCGAGCAGTTCCGTGAAGTTGTACTTTATCGCCTTTTGCTATAGAACCCAAATCTGCTGAAGGCTAATGCAGAAAGGCGATGCACAATACCAAAGGGTGGATCACCGAGTGGACATTCGGAGCACACTTTTTGACAACTATAAATACTAGTTTGAATTATTAGTTTTAGTATCTAGAAATCAATTTCAGAACAGAATACTGAGTTTTTAGACATTTTAAGTTTTCTTAGAGTTTTTAGAGACATGTGTACTTGAGCTTGAAGATTTGAAGGTTTTCAATTTCAAGAAATTGGAAGTGGGTACCCAAGAATCTTCATCCTAGACGTGTGTAAAGACATTTTCGATCATACCCACTTGATGGAAACACTTGTTGGTATCGATTTCTATCTCTTTTTCATGACTAGCCAAAACCACAATTCTTGGGGTATGATTATGTGAATATGGGTTAGATTAACTATTGGGTCTTGCTTGTTGATAGTTTATTTGTTGTTTAAATGTGATTTCGTTTAGTAGTTGTGTATGAACTTAATGGGATTGTAGTTGCAAATACGATTTCATCTTAGTGTTTTTGGCTTGCTCGAGAAAGAGTTCATAAAACTAAGACTACTAAATTGATAGCCAGTGGTATTGGGTCGACATGGGTTCAGCTCGAGAGAGTAAATCGCAGTCCTTCTCCCACACATTCAGCTCGAGAGAGTGAATGGGCTAAGGTGGAGGTTGTGCTTAACGCGGAAAATCGGTGTTTGAGAAAAACCAATTTGATTCAGGGTAAGTTGTTCGAGAGAAAGCATATCCCCACTAAAGTCTAGCCTAGTCACAAATGTTCAACAAGTTACTATCAAAAGCATGTACCCGATAGTCTAGTTTATCCCGTATTCCTATCACATCCCAAGAATCTTGTCTCCTTAACTCACATCTTTTATATTTTTTGATGTTGTTGCTTATTAATCAATACAAACCCCAATTTATATTTGACACATTCGTGTCACTTTTTTATTTGAAATGTATTTCTTCAATAATGTTTTTAGCTATGATTAGTTAGAACTAGATTTTACTTTACTATTTGATTCTCAATTGTTAACTGCTTCCTTGGGACTTGAGCCCAACCTTCGGTTGGGTTATATTACTACTCACAATCGTTGGCACTTGAACTGGAAGTAGTGTCTTGATAGCATGATTCAATCAAAATGGCACCGCTGCCGGGGAGTGGTGTTAGTTGATAATCTCGCTGAGTTTTACAGGACTCTAGTTAATGAGAGGGTCCAAATGGTGGATTAGATCGTGGTCGCCGACCTAGTCAGCGAATCGCCAATAATTTCCTAGGCTCGCCGAGTTTTACACACTCTACCTTAAAGTTGTCCTGAGTCTACGGCGGCCTAGGTCGAGGTCGCCGACCTCTTCGGCATTTCGCCGACTGGACTTTAGCTCGCCAATCTACATTTTTCAAACATTTCCCATACTTTAACCTACACAATCAACACACCATTATTTATCAAAACAAAAATAAAGAAATAAAGGGTCTTGGGTTGCCTCCCAAGTAGCGCCTTAGTTAACGTCGTGGCACGACGCAAGTCCTTACTCACTCTCCATCATTGAGGTTGGCCCTAGTGCTACTAGGCAACCCCAATAGTTCATTTTGATGGAGAGGAGGCACTGCATAACTCATGAGTGTCCTGATCAGCTAGTAGATCTAGAATGAAAGCCGATCATCCAATTCAACTCTTCAATATTCTCCTTCATCTCCTCCAACACTCGATCTTGTTCAGTGATCTTTTGGAGAATAATTTGTAGTGTGTCCTCGACATGATTGTCCTCCCTATCTCTAGACTTTTTCCGCTCATGAGCGGGTATGTACCTTCTTTTATTTTTTCACTGGTCTTCCACCTCTAATATTTTGGTGGCCAACTCGTTCAGCTGTGTTACCAGTGCGGTTAATTTGAAATCCCTCTCGACTCCTCGGCTTGTCCTAGCCATGCGATTGAGCAGTTGGGCTGCTATAGCATAAGACTGTTGCACAATACCACCCGGGATGAGTTGATCAGCCAACACTCTGTTCCCTGGACTAAGACCTCTGTAAAAGTATTCTAGAAGAACTACATCGGGAAGTTCATGAGCCGGGTAATGAGCCAGCAGTGATTTAAATCTTAGCCACGTTTCATGAATCCTTTCACTTTCCAGATGTTTGAAGGTTAGTATGCGGTCCCTGAGCATCATTATTTCTATCGGAGGAGAGTCTTCACAACTACTGCAAGACATGTCCACCTACTTTGCTTCAAAGCACGACAAGCAAACCAAAAATAGAAATTAAATAAGTAGAACTATAACTAAGAAGAAAAAAAATTCTACTAGACTAAAGATTCTCAACTAACACCACTCCCCGGCAGCAGCGCCATTTTGATTGAATAAAGCTATCAAGACACTACTTCCAGTTCAAGTGTCAATGATCGTGAGTAGTAATATAACCCAACCAAGGGTTGGGGTCGAGTCCCAAGGGAGCAGTTAACAATTGAGAATCAAATAGTAAAGTAAAATCTAGTTCTAACTAATCATAGCTAAAAACATTATCGAATAAAAACATTTCAAATCAAAAGGTGACACGAATGTGTCAATTATCAATGGGGGGTTTTGTATTGATTTATAGGCAAAAACAGCAAAAAATATAAAAGATGCGAGCTATGGAAATGAGATTCTTGGGATGTGATAGGAATACAGGATAAACTAGACTATCGGGTACATGCTTTTGAGATTAACTTGTTGAACATTTGTGACTAGGCTAGACTTTAGTGGGGATAAGCTTTCTCTCGAACAACTTACCCCTAATCAAATCGGTTTCTCTCGAACACCGATTTGCCGCGTTAAGCACAACCTCCACCTTAGCCCATTCACTCTCTCGAGCTGAATGTGTGGGGGAAGGACTAGGAGTCACTCTCTCGAGCTGAACCCATGTCGACCCAATACCACCAGTTCTCAATTTAGTAGTCTTAGTTTTATGACCTCTCTCTCGAGCAAGCCAAAAACACTAAGATGAAATCATATTTGCAACTACAATCCCATTAAATTCATACACAACTACTAAACGAAATCACATTTAAACAAAAAATAAACTATCAACAAGTAAGACCCAACAATTAATCTAACCCATATTCACATAATCACACCCCAAGAATTGGGTTTTGGCTAGACATGAAAAAGAGATAGAAATCGATACCAACAAGTGTTTCCATCAAGTGGGTATGATCGAAAATGTCTTTACACACGTCTAGGATGAAGATTCTTGGATACCCACTTCTAATTTCTTGGAATTGAAAACCTTCAAATCTTCAAGCTCAAGAACAAATGTCTCCAAAAACTCTAAGAAAACTTAAAATGTCTAAAAACTCAGTATTCTGTTCTGAAATTGATTTCTAGATACTAAAACTAATAATTCAAACTAATATTTATAGTTGTCAAAAACTGTGCTCCGAAGGTCCACTCGGCGCAATTAGTCGGGATCGCCGATCCACTCAACGATCCGCCCTTTGGTATGGTTCATTGCCTTTTTGCATTGGCCTTCAGCAGATTTGGGTTCTATAGCAAAGGGCAAGAAAGTACAACTTTGTGGAACAGCTCAGCGATGCGCCGACTGCTTCTCTCTACCGCCGAATTGATCTTTTCCTTCAGGGCTCCGTACACTGGAACATTAGGCTCTTAAAGCCATTCGGCGCCTCGCCTAATGCATTAGGCGATCCTCAAGCTTTGTTTTCATCATCTTTTCAGCTGCCTTCTTCCTTTTTTCCAAGTAGTGTCCATGCTTTGCCTCAAACTCCAAATACTTGAAACTTAAGGATTTACATCAGATATTGAGACAAAATATGCATTTGAGGACACTAATTTAATCGAAATATATCCTTAAATGAGTCCAAATCATGGATTCATTAACGAACACAATGCATGATTTCACCCATAGGTTTCTCCTTATTTTCCAACCAACAATTGTTTCAGCTCACTCAGGATCAAAAAGGTATTTATAAGGCTTGTAATGGTGTTGAGTGCAAAGGTGTGGTCATTTAGGCTCAATGGTTGTAATCCTCATGAAATTGGTGTGTACAACACTTTCTTTCCTTTTCTTCATCATTTTTCATTTGTGTTCACAAGTCACTCCATTATTCACTTTCCATGGACTACTGGAAACCTCATTTCGATTTGCATTTTCACAACTTTATTCCACAACTTTTTCATTGTTTTTCTTTTTCATTCTTTTCTTCTTTTTCTCTCTCTTTTTTTATATGGAGGGGTTCCATCTCTCTCAAAATCATCGGTCAAGGGGACTTCTTTGCACTTCTTGATTTACATTCTCTTTTCACCACACCCCCAACTTAAGCTTTTGGCCTAAGTTGGCTATTCACACAAACCACAAATCATGAGGATTATGGGTAATGGATAAAGAAAGGCCACAATTTCATCAAGTTCCTTCCAAGAAAAGGTTAAGGCTCAAAGGGTGTTCAAGCGGAGTTCACACACTCACAAGGTAGGCCACAAAAAGAGGTATATTGTCGAATTGTTTCACACTCTTCAAAATTGCCTAAGATCATCTCAAGAGCTTGCATCACTTAGTCAACCGGACCAATGGGGTAAATTCTAGGTGTCATCACACATGGTTCACGGTAACATCACACACAAGGCATTGACACCAATGTCAAACAAGACTCCACACTTTTGCTAGTGTTCCTTATAAGCATCTAAGTCAACATTCATTAACTTCATTAAGAACACCTTCATTCATTAAGACATAAGATCAACATTCTTCATTAACTTGATCATAAGAGTCCATTCATTATATTAACATTATAAGGAACACACCATGACCTCCCTCAAATACCTACTTGTGCAATGCATAGATGGCATCCCATACCACCACCCACACTAAGTAGTACATCCTTAAGAATCCATAGTTCATTAACATTATTGTGGGGGTAAGCCTTAACTGACATAGACCATGTGAGCTTGACATGGAATCCCGATGTCACCCTCACCGGATAAAGGGATTCCTACTTGCCTAAGGTAGGACCATCGTTTGTTTAGCCTTAAGTGGATCCACTAGCTAGACCTATGTGGGCACATAGTTTAAGGGATAAGGAGATTGCTACTAGATACCCCGCCTCAACTCACGGATGAGCATCCATCTCAAGAGATTACTACTAAGTACCCCACCTCAACTCCCGGATGAGTACCCATCTCAAGCCATATCCTCTCAGTGCTTAGCATTATTCCCCACGGAGTACATTACATTCATTACATTAATTCATTATGGGATAAGGGATTGCTACTAGATACCCCGCCTCAACTCTCGGATGAGCATCCATCCCAAACCCAACATTCATTCATTCATTGGGAAGCTCATAGATTCAAAGATGATAATAGCCTTTCACCTAAGAACTCCCTTATTGTGAGAAAGTACTTTCACAACAAGTCATTATCATTCATTAGAGTACAATATGAGAATAGCCTTTCAAATAGTACTTCATCATTAACATTATCATTAGACTTCATTCATACATTCATGTGTGTGTGTATGTGAGAATAGCCTTTCACATAATCACCATCATCCACAAGTGTTAATAGAGAGATATAACATTCAATCCTAACACAATTAGCTTCTAAACATGATCATAATTCATTCGTTTAGATCACACACATGCTTCACATCACATTCATATAGACAACATCATAATAATACTTCAATTCCTCACACTATGCCTCCAAGGCCATTATCACAATGTACATAGTAAGTAAACACCTCCACCTTTCAAGTGGATCAACAATTCAAGCACAATTCTACTTTAACATGAAATTAGGTCAAACTTTACCTTTCAAGGCTATGATCACAAATCCTCAATTCACCATAATTAGGCATAGATGATGTTACAATTCAATAATCTAAATCAATTAGGCATAATTCATCAACATTCATTCATGATCAACAAACCCACTTCATAAGACACAATTTAGAAATTGAGAGGAATCATGGGTTCATAGAGTAAAATCATCAATTAAACATCAATATAATCATAATTTGACATTAGTAAACCTTTAAAATCATTTGATGAAAGAACCCATGAGATTGAGTGAAACCCTAGATTTTTCATATTTTGAAATCACCTTTGAATTGGCTCCTTGAATGGAAAATTAGACAAGGATCAAGACTAACATACCTTTCTATTGCTTCCCACGAAATCCCCTTGAAAATACTTTGAAAACCTTGAAGAAATTGACCTTGGGAGCTTGGAGTCTTCACCTTCTATGGAGGTTCTAGAGAGAGATCTTTTGGAGGGGAAGGCTAGTTTGAATTTGGGGTTTTGTAATAATGGAATGTAAAATAGAGGTTAACACTTTTAATACTCTTAAAATATGTTAATAAACCCAAAATAACTGTCTATACACTTAACTAGCCAATGGAGGAATTTACCAACCCACCCTTGGCTTGGCTAATTCTAGACAGATTGCAGGTCCAATTCACGGACCCCCCCCCCCCCAATCCACGGACTGTATTGTCCCCTCTGTGGTTCGTGGTTGTGGCCTATTTTGGGGCCCTGACCTACAGAGGTCATCCACGGGGCGTGGACCCCTTACCCACACACGTTAGGCTCTAGTTTCACTAGTTCATTTTTAGGGTTGTTACATATATATATATAGAGAGAGAGAGAGATATTAATTTCATAAGAAAAAAACCATATACTACTAATAGTAATATTTTTATAATCGCGCGAAGTGTGGCTATGTCCACTAATTTCTATTTAAAAGTACAAATGAATATATCAAAACAGTTATTTTATTTTCATTTTTCAAGTTTAAATTTTTCATGAATCATGTAAAATAAAATAATTTATCTTCTATTAATAGTTGGATTTACTTCTAGATTTAAAAGACATGTATATTATTGATTTTATAGTAGTGTAAATGAAAAATGAAAAGATTTTTTTATGCTTTCAAAAAACCACACAACTTTTCATATCTATATACTAAAGCTGGATAATAAAAGTGTGACGTGGCACCTCTCTTTTGGCCAGGATTGCCATTTATCTTTTTGTCAATTTAAAAAAAAAAATCTCAAAATCTGCTAAAAGAAGGAAAAACAATATTTAAACTAACTTATTTATCTCTCCTCATCATTATTCACTACGATTTATTACTTTTTATCTCTCATCACTATTATTATAATTTATTGCTTTTCCTTAAATTCGTCATTTTACCTTTTATGTCTATAATAATTTTCTATTAAAAAAACGTTTTTCCTACTACCATAAACGTTTTTTTCATAAACTTTTATCTCAATCCATCTCATTTAATGTATAGTCATAAAAAATTTCAGAAAATTAATCTTCCTTCGATTTTTTTATAATTTCATCACTAATACTATTAATTATTTTTTTCTTAAAACCGTAACTTTCTTCTCACATATTTCTTTCATTCATTAAGAAATAAAATACTTCTTAAATTTGATGTAATGACCTGTTTCCGTCGTTATAGAAAATCCAACGGGGAAAAAGTTTGCGCCGGAAAACCTTTTCGTACTAACTTGGAATTTTCCAACCTAATCCAGATTTAGTTGAAATCGGAGTCAGTGAGGTCTAGGGAAATCTGGTAACAAATAGAGATCTAAATATAAATTTGATGACATGAGTAGATAGCTAAAACATTAAGGAACCCGTATGACTTTACACAATTGAATTCGGGTGAGTAGAACTCCTGAAACTGATCTTAGCGTGAATGGGTATTTTCTGAGTGTCATGGGATGATGGTGTGTTGTGAAATGGGGGTTTGAAATTCTAAAATTTCCTCACTGTTTACATGCAAGCCGCTAAGGCGGGATTTTCTCGCCAGGGCGGGGACGCTGTAGCGGGGTAAGGACCGTTGTGGCGGGATAGACACGACTTAAGTCAGAAATAAACCCCAAAAACGTTTTATTCTGCACTTTTTTACTTTGAGAGCTAAGGAACGACCCCATGTGTTTTCTTGACAGTTTTCCACCATTCTTGAGGTTAAAGGTAAGGTTTTCACTCCTCGAATCCATTTATCAATTCGTAGAACTTAGTTTCTTGGATAATTATCAATGGGGGAGGGTTTTGATTTGGGATTTATGCTGGAAAAAAGCCCTAATCTGGGCATTGGAATCATGGGTTTGATCTAGGGTTGATAGTGTTGATTTTAATCCGGGTAATTAGGCATCGTTTATTGATCCTCGTGTTATATTGATTGTTTGTAGATGATGTTTGTATAATCAAGACACAACTTCGGATGCAAGTGTCTACGATCGTACAATAGTTTAGTAACCCAACCAAGGGTTGGGATCGTTTCTACAGGGAGAGATTTTGAGAATTAATAGAGAAATAAAATTTAGTTCTAACTAGTCGTAGCTAAAGACATCATCGATTAAAACATTTTGAATCGAAAAGGGTGATGCAAGCGTCAATTAACGATGGGGTTTTTGTCACAAGTAAGTAAAAATAACAAAGAGTGCTAATTAATGAGAGGGGATTCATGGGATGTGATAGGAATATGGGATAAACAAGATTATTGGGTACATGCTTTTGATAGAGAATTCATAGAATAATTATGACTAGGCTAGACTTTAAGGGGGATAAGCTCTCTCTCGAACAACTTACCCCGTTTCAAGTGGGTTTCTCTCGAACACCCTCTTGCCGCATGAAAAACAACCTTCGCCTTAGCCCACTCACTCTCTCGAGATGAGTGTGTGGAAATGAGACTTGGATTCACTCTCTCGAGTTGAACCTCATGTTGGCCCACTGCCACCGGCCAGCAATTTAGTAGTCTTAGTTTTACGACCTCTCTCTCGAGCAAGCCGAAAACACATATATGAACTTGTATTTGCAACTACAAATTCATTAAATACATCCACAACTACTAAACGAAATCACAATTAAACTACGATTAAACTATCAGCACGCAAGACCCAACAACTAATCTAACTCATATTCACAAAATCACACCCCAAGAATTGGGGTATTTAGCCACACATGTATAAGAGATAGAAATTTATACCTAAATGAGTTTGCATTCAAATGGCTATGAAGATTTAAGTCTTGATACAAGCTAAGAATGAAGAATCCGCAAGACCCAAGTCCAAATTCTTGGAGATGAAACCCTTTGAACCTTCAAGTTTTTCAAAACCCTCCCAAACATAGAACTCAAAATAAAAGCTAAAATATCCAAAATTACAGTTCAAAACTAATAATTTGATATGTAATGTCTTGATACTAAATTAAAAACTTCAACTAGTATTTATAGTTTTCAGAAAGTGTGCTGCAGAGGATCAGTCGGCGACATAAGTCGGAATCGCCGATCAACTCGGTGATTCGCCCTTCGGTATAGTTCATCGACATCTTGCATTATCCTTCCAGATCGTCGTGTTTTGGATCATTAGGTGACATAGTACTGCTTCGCGGAACTGCTCGGCGACACGCCGACTACTCCTTTTCACCGCCGACTTGATTATTTTCTTCAGGGATCAGCACACTGTAACAAAAGGCGATCTTAAGGCCTGTCGGCGACTCGCCAAATGGATTCGGTAATCCTCAGGTCTTCACTTCTTCTTTCATTCTGCCTCCTTTGTTCCTTTTTGCTCAATTGTGTCCCTGCATTTGTCTCCAAGTCTAAATACCTGAAACATCAGGTATTTTGTCAGTTTTGAGACAAAACAACGCATTTAAGGACATTAAACCTGTCAAAACAAAGCCCTAAATGAGTCTAATTCGTGGACTCATCAACACCCCCAACTTAAAATTTTGCTTGTGCTCAAGTAAAACTCAAGTTCAGCAGTTCAAAAAGGATGTCTCAAACAGTGCTACACAATATTCAAGCATGAATGCACACGACAAGACTCAATTTACTTATGCAAAGATCAAATGTGCACTCAAAGATTCAAATTGTGACACACCATTACCAAAGATTCTCAAGCTCGCAATACTTGCTTCAAATGCAAGCTCAAGCTCAACAAAAGTGTTCAAATGCCCTCACACAAAGAATGATTCTATTTTCACACACAATGAGTTAATCATTTCAAAGTTTCGAAATCAGATGCAATGCTCACACTCAAAAAGAAAAACGCAATGCATTCTTTCACCCATAGGTTTTCCTGTATTTTCCAGTCAACATTAGTTTCGGCTTACTCAAGATCACAAAGGTCTTTGCAAGGCTTGTAATGGGGCTGAGTGCAAAGGTATGGTCATTTAGGCTCAGAGACTTTCATCCTCATGAAATGTGGTGCTCTCAACACTTCCTTTCCTTGTCCTTCATCATTTTCATTAGTGCATCAAAAGTCATCCTATTATTTACTTCCCATGGATTGTTTGGAACCCCATTTCTTTGTTACTTTATTCCATAACTTTCTTTTTCATTCTTTTTCTTTTTCTTTCTCTTTTTTTTTTAATTATATGGAGGGGTTCCATTTTTTCTCAACACTGTGGGTTAAAGGAGACTTTCCATGCACTTCTTGACTTGCCCTTATCTTTTTAACAACACCCCCAACTTAGGCTTTTGGCCTAAGTTGGCTATTCAACCAACCACAACTTCATGAGAATTATGGGTGATGGATAAAGAGAGGTCATTTTTTTCATCAAGTTTCTTCCAAAAAAGGTAAAGTTCAAGGGTGTTCAAGAGAGGTTCACACGCTCACAAGGTAGGTCACAAAAGAGGTATATGTCAAATTGGATCACACTCTTTAAAGTTGCCTAAGACCATGTCGAGAGAAAGCCTTACTTAGTCAGTCAGACTAACAGGGCAACTTCTAGGATCCATCATGCATGGTCCAAGGTAAGCTCATCACACTAGGCATCGACACTTAAGTCAAGCAAGACTCCACACTTTCTATAGTGTGCAACGGTCATCACAAGAGACTCGATTCGACAATAGGCTAGTCACAATGAGATGCAAAGAGTTCATATATTGTCTATGCAACTTCATTTGGCCTCATCGTAGCTGTACATTCATGTTCGTTCGATTGTAAGCACTATTCAAGTCATCGGTATTGCTCAAAACCGAGACTCAAATTTGCCAAGGAACAGCCATATTCTACTGCATACGAAAGGTGGTGAAAATTTGCGAAATTTTTTTGAAAGGGTCACAATCATTTTTCTATTAAAACAAAAGGGATCCATAAGCTCAAACATCCACAAAAATGCAGTATTAACACAATTTTAAATAGAATAGCCCAACAAAGGTGAGCCTCACCCTACCACAATTAAAAACATTTATCCTCAAATGCAAATAAGATTATCCAAAATTTAAAAATAATGAAAGACAGAGAGGGGGTAAAGAGGGGATCATGTCTATGCAGTCGCTCCATCTAGGCATCAGTACCCGATGTGTCAACCTGGAATTTGATAATGGTCCCCGGAGCCTCTTCAGAAGATTCAGCGGCAGCTGACTTACTAATATTGTCCAAGTCATGAGCTGCCAGAAAGGAATGGCTAGTTGTGAAGAATCCACGTCTCCATGAGGGAATAGTGGGGTCTCGGGGATTTGTTCTCTTGTTTGCACTGGGCTTCTTTCCCTCATTATCCATTTTGGGAGGATCTTATACCTTTGTATTTTTCCTGAAATTTTTTGCTCTTGTTTGTCAGGGTGGCATATCCTTTCCAACTACTTTCGGTCTAGCCATTTCTATAAAGCTTTGAGATAAAGTTAGAACATATTCGGCAAACAAAGCAAAGACAGTCATCTGCAGGCAGATGTTGCAGTTCATTCGGTGAGTTGCCAAATATTTTCGGCGTACAAGGGGTTGTCCGTCGAAGGTCACAGTGCAGAAAGGGTCCGGATGTACGGACAAAGGGATAACAAGAAGACATTCGGCGAGTCGCCGAGCGCTTTTGGCGACCTCATGCTTCTCGTCGAAAGTTACAGAAACCAATACACATAAAACATTAAATGAAAGGCGAGATGGGGACGGCGAACCACCGAATAGTTTGGCGAGCTCGACCCAGCTCGCCAAATGGCTCAACGTGCCCATTTCCAACCCACCTTCTTGAATTCGACCCCGCAATCCCTAAAAACACAATTGAAAGCTTGCCTAACTCAAATTAAGCTTAGACCCAGTGACTCTTATCCACTTTTACAATACAATTTTCAGGAATCAACGTTTTAACTCAGTATGGGCAATAAAGTAACTAGGACTCGGAAACCAACCTTAGATGCCGATAAAAATGCTACTGAGATACTAGACAGCAACGCAATCCAAATTCGAGCACAATTCAACAACTAAAATACTCTAAAAGTGCAAGAAATATAAAAACTAAGTGCAGGTGTGAATTTGGGCAGATTAGAAGTGAGAGAGAGTGAATGAAGTTGAAACCTTTAAACCTTTGGCTTGCAAAAGCGTCCAGTTTTCGCCCACTTGGCGACATTAGTCAGGCTCGCCGATTCACTCAGCGGAACGCCGAATGTTTAGTTTACTCACCAAATTTTACAGGACCTCCAGGTAATGTGGGGGTCCCAACAGCGGTCTCCATCGAACACGCTGACAGAGTTAGCGGTGCACCAAAAGTTTCCAAAGCTCATGAGTTTTACAGACTCCAATTTTTGAAGATTGCTTGAGTCAAACGGCGGATAAGGTTAGGTTCGCCAGCCTCTTCGGCGACTCGCCGACTGGATCTGTTGCTCGCCATCCTACATTTTTTCGCACACTTCTCATACTTTTAACCTGTACAAACAACACACCATTATTTTACGAAGAAATAAAAACAATTAAAGGGGTTTTGGGTTGCCTCCCAAACAGCGCCTTAGTTAACGTCGTGGCACGACGAAAGTCCACCTTCAAAACTCACTCTTAGGGTTAGCCATAGTATCACTAGGCAAACCCCCTTGTTGTTTCGGAGTGAGGTGAGACGAGATATGACCCATTTGGGTCTCTAACTGCTTGATTGAAACAGAATGGGAGGTGACGGTCTGGCTAAGAGTAGAAACATCTTATTTCATGCCTTTCAGCATTTTGTCTGACCCTTCAACTTTGTTGAGGATACGCGCAAGCATATCCTCATACCTATACCACCTTCCGAATCCTTGGGGTTCTGGCACTCATGGAGAGGCACATATCTATCCTTCTCCCCATCTTTCCAATTTGGATTACGGTCCCTCCATTCACGATCTCTATCCTTTCAGCCTTCGTCTGTAGCCCAACCGTGGTTACCACCCAACCTTGGGTAGTTTGAACGATAGCCCCCGCATTGGTTGGCTAGAAAATCTACCACCTCGTTATACAGGGCTACGAACTTCATCTCTTCAGGATTTGCACACCCGACCCCCATGGCGTTGACACTACGGGCACCAACCCCCATGACATTTTTGGATAAAATGTCATGTTGCGTCATGATCTTGGCCATGTTTTGGTCTCTCTCATGATCTTTTTCAATTTGTTCCTTAGATAGCTTGAAGGTGAGTGAAGGTAAGAGGAGAGACTTGCTCCTCGCGAGTGTACCACGCTTTGTTGATGGTTGTCATCCCATCTAGAAGTTGGGTTGCTATGGCATATGGTTGTTGCATCACGCTTCCAGGCGACAATTGGTCAGCAATCCCTTTGTTTACTGAGTCCAAACTCCGATAAAAGTACTGAAGCAGCACGCTATCAGGCAGACCGTTGGTTGGTAATTGAAGCACCATCTTTTTGAATCGTAACCAAATTTCGTGCAGAGGCTCTCCTTCTAGGCACTTAGGCTCTTGGACATCATTGAGATTTTTGATGTCGTCTTGGTGGCCTACCTGGCTACCGTTGCTACCATTAACACTCATGCTCCCTGAAATCTTTACACAAGCAAAACAAAACAAACTAAAATTAAGTAAGTAAACTACAACTAATAAGAACGAAAATTCTACTAATCTAAGAATTTTCAAATAACACCACCCCCCGGCAGCGGCACCATTTTGATGTTTGCGTAATCAAGACATAACTTCTGATGCAACTGTCTACGATAGTACAATAATTTAGTAACCCATCCAAGGGTTGGGATCGTTCCCACAGGGAGTGGTTTTGAGAATTAATAGAGAAATAAAATTTAGTTCTAACTAGTTGTAGCTAAAGACATTATTGATTAAAAACATTTTACATGAAAAAGGGTGACACAAGTGTCAATTAACGATGAAGGTTTTGTCACAAGTAAGTAAAAATAGCAAAAATAAAAAAGAGTGCTAATTAATGAGAGAGGATTCATGGGATGTGATAGTAATATGGGATAAACAAGATTATTGGGTACATGCTTTTGATAGAGAATTCATAGAATAATTATGACTAGGCTAGACTTTAAGGGGGATAAGCTCTCTCTCGAGCAACTTACCCCATTTCACGTGGGTTTCTCTCGAACACCCTCTTACCATAAGAAGAATAGCCTCCGCCTTAGCCCACTCACTCTCTCGAGCTGAGTGTGTGAAAATGAGACTAGGGTTCACTCTCTCGAGATGAACCTCATGTCGACCCACTCCCACCTACCATCAATTTAGTAGTCTTAGTTTTACGACCTCTCTCTCGAGCAAGCCGAAAAAACATATATGAACTTGTATTTGCAACTACAAATTCATTAAATTCATCCACAACTAATAAACGAAATCATAATTAAACTACGATTAAACTATCAGTAAGCAAGACCCAACAAATAATCTAACTCATATTCACAAAATCACACCTCAAGAATTGGGGTTTATAGCCACACATGTATAAGAGATAGAAATTTATACCTAAATGAGTTTGCATTCAAATGGGTATGAAGATTTGAGTCTTGATAGAAGCTAAGAATGAAGAATCCGCAGGACCCAAGTCCAAATTCTTGGAGAGGAAACCCTCTGAACCTTCAAGTTCTTCAAAACCCTCTCAAACTTAGAACTCAAAGTAAAGCTAAAATATCCAAAATTACAATTTAAAACTAATAATTCCATATGTAATGTCTTGATACTAAAGTAAAAACTTCAATTAGTATTTATAGATTTCAGAAAGTGTTGCTGCGGAGGATCACTTGGCGACATAAGTCGGAATCGCCGATCAACTCGGCGATTCGTCCTTTGGTATAGTTCATCACCGTCTTGCATTATCATTCAGCATCGTCGTGTTTTGGATCATTTGGCGACATAGTACTGCTTCGCGGAACTGCTCGGCGACACGCCGACTGCTCCTTTTCACCGCCAATTTGTCCCTTTTCTTCAGGGATCAGCACACTGAAATAGAAGGCGATCTTCAGGCCTGTCGGTGACTCATGAAATGGATTCGGCAATCCTCAGGTCTTCACTTCTTCTTTCATTCAGCCTCCTTTGTTCCTCTTTGCTCAATTGTGTCCATGTCGTGGTCTCCAAGTCTAAATACCTGAAACTTAAGGTATTTTATCAGTTTTGAGACAAAACAATGCATTTAAGGACACTAAACCTGTCAAAACAAAGCCCTAAATGAGTCTAATTCGTGGACTCATCAACACCCCCAACTTAAACTTTTGCACGTCCTCAAGTAAAACTCAAGTTCAGCAGTTCAAAAAGGATGTCTCAAATAGTGCTACACAATATTCAAGCATGAATGCACACGGCAAGACTCAATTTACTTATGCAAAGATTAAATGTGTACTCAAAGATTCAAATTGTGACACACCATTCTCAAGCTCGCAATACTTGCTTCAAATGAAAGTTCAAGCTCAACAAAAGTGTTCAAACTACCTCACAGAAAGAATGATTCCGTTTTCTCACACAATGAGTTAATCATTTCAAAGTTTCGGAATCAGATGCAACGTTCACACTCAAAAAGAAGAACAGAATACATGCTTTCACCCATAGGTATGCCCGTATTTTCCAGTAAACATTAGTTTCGGTTTACTCAAGATCACAAAGGTCTTTGTAAGGCTTGTAATGTGGTTGAGTGCAAAGGTATGGTCATTTAGGCTCAGTGACTTTCATCCTCATGAAATGTGGTGCTCTCAACACTTCCTTTCCTTTTACTTCATCATTTTCATTAGTGCATCATAAGTCATCCTATTATTCACTTCCCATGGATTGTTTGGAACCTCATTTCTTTGGTACTTTATTCCATAACTTTCCTTTTCATTCTTTTTCTTTTTCTTTCTCTTTTTTTTAATTATATGGAGGGGTTCCATTTTTTCTCAACACCATGGGTTAAAGGAGACTTTCCTTGCACTTCTTAACTTTCCCTTATCTTTTTCACAACACCCCCTACTTAGGCTTTTGGCCTAAGTTGGCTATTCAACCAACCACAACTTCATGAGGATTATGGCTGATGGATAAAGAGAGGTCATTGTTTTCATCAAGCTTCTTCCAAAGAAAGGTAAAGTTCAAGGGGTGTTCAAGAGAGGTTCACATATTCACAAGGTAGGTCACAAAAGAGGTATATGTCAAATAGGCTCACACTCTTTAAAGTTGCCTAAGATCATGTCGAGAGAAAACCTTACTTAGTCAGTCGGACTAACGGGGCAAATTCTAGGATCCATCATGCATGGTTCAAGGTAAGCTCATCACACAAGGCATCGATACTTATGTCAAACAAGACTCCACTTTCGCTAGTGTGCAACGGTCATCACAAGAGACTCGATTCGACAATAGGCTAGTCACAATGAGATGCAAAGAGTTCACATATTGTCTATGCAACTTCATTTGGCCTCATCGTAGCCGTACATTCATGTTCGTTCGATTGTAAGCACTATTCAAGTCATCGGTATTGCTCAAAACCGAGACTCAAATTTGCCAAGGAACAACCACATTCTATTGCATACAAAAGGTGGCGAAAATTTGCGAAATTTTTTTGGAAGGGTTACAATCATTTTACAATTAAAACAAAAGGGATCCATAAGCTCAAACATCCACAAAAATGCAGGATTAACACAATTTTAAACAAAATAGCCCAACAAAGGTTAGCTTCACCCTACCACAATTAAAAACATTTGTCCTCAAATGCAAATAAGATTATCCAAACTTTAAAAATAACGAAAGACAGAGAGGGTGGTAAAGAGGGGATAATGTCTAAGCAGTCCCTCTGGGCATCAGTGCCCGATGTGTCAACTTGGAATTTGATAATGGTCCCCGGAGCCTCTTCAGAAGATTCAGCGGCAACTGACTTACGAAGATTGTCCAAGTCATGAGCTGCCAGAGAGGAGTGGATACTTGTGATAAATCCACGTCTCCATGAGGGAATAGTGCGGTCTCGGGGATTTGTTCTCTTGTTTGCACTGGGCTTCTTACCCTCATTATCCATTTTGGGAGGATCTATTGCCTTTGTATTTTTCCTGAAATTTTTCGCACTTGTTTGTCGGGGTGGCATATCCCTTCCAGCTACTTTCGGTCTAGCCATTTCTACAAAGCTTTGAGATAAAGTTAGAACATATTCGGCAAACAAAGCAAAGACAGTCATCTGCAGGAAGATTTTGCTGTTCATTCGGCGAGTCGTCAAATATTTTCGGCGTACAAGGGGTTGTCCGCCGAAGGTCACAGTGCAGAAAGGGTTCAGAAGTACGGACAAAGGGATAACAAAAATACTTTCGGCGAGTCACCGAGTGCTTTTGGTGACCTCATGCTTCTCGCCGAAAGTTACCGAAACCAATACACATAAAACATTAAATTAAAGGCGAGATGGGGACGTTAGGTGAACCGCCGAGTGGTTTGGCGAGCTCGACCAAGCTCGTTAAATGGTTCAACATGCCCATTTCCAACCCATCTTCTTGAATTCGACCCCGCAATTCCCAAAAACACAATTTAAAGCATGCCCAACTCAAATTAAGCTTAGACCCAGTGACTCTTATCCACTTTTACAGCATAATTTTCAGGAATCAATGTTTTAACTCAGTACGGCAATATCGTCGAATCAAAGCAGAAAAGCAAAACGTCTAATCCTACCAGAGAGGACCAATACACATCATAAAAGTAATGCTATGGCATTTGAGTACAACTATTGATAAAAGGAACTAGGACTCGGAAACCAACCTTATATGCCGATAAAAATGCTACTGAGATGCTAGACAGCAACGCAATCCAAATTCGAGCACAATTCAACAACTAAAATACTCCAAAAGTGCAACAAATATAGAAACTAAAGTGCAGGTGTGAATTTGGGCAGATAAAAAGTGAGAGAGAGTGAATAAAGTTGAAACCTTTGGCTTGCAAAACCGTCTAGTTTTCGCCCACTCGGCGACATTAGTAAGGCTCGCCGATTCACTCGGCGGAACGCCGAATATTTAGTTTCCTCACCAAATTTTACAGGACCTCCAGGTAATGTGGGGGTCCCAACAACGGTCTACATCGAACACGCCGACAAAGTCGGCGATGCGCCAAAAATTTCCAAAGCTCGCTGAGTTTTACAGACTCCAATTTTTGAAGATTGCTTGAGTCAAACGGCGGATAAGGTCAGGTTCACCAGCCTATTCGGCGATTCGCCGACTGGATTTATTGCTCGCTATCCTACACTTTCTTCGCACACTTCTCATACTTTAACCTGTACAAACAACACACCATTATTTTATCAAGAAATAAAAAGCAATTAAAGGGGTTTTGGGTTGCCTCCCAAATAGCGTCTTAGTTAACGTCGCAGCACGACGCAAGTCCACTTTCAAACCTCACTCTTGGGGTTAGCCATAATATCACTAGGCAAACCTCCTTGCTGTCTCGGATTGAGGTGAGATGATAAATGACCCATTTGGGTCTCTAACTGCTTGATTGAAACAGAATGGGAGGTGACGGTCTGGCTAAGGGTAGAAACATCTTCTTTCATGCCTTTCAACATTTTGTCTGACCTTCAACTTTGTTGAGGATACACGAGAGCATATCCTCAGACCTACCACCTTCCGAATCCTTGGGCTTCTGGCGCTCATGGGGAGGCACATATCTATCCTTCTCCCCATCTTTCCAATTTGGATTACAGTCCCTCCATTCACGATCTCTATCCTTCCAGCCTTCATCTATAGCCCAACCTTGGTTACCACCCTGGCTTGGGTAGTCTGAACGATAGCCCCTGCCTTGGTTGGCTAGAAAATATACCTCCTCGTTATACAGTGCTTCAAACTTCATCTCTTCAGGATTTGCACACCCGACCCCTATGGCGTTGACACTATGGGCACCAACCCCCATGACATTTTTGGATAAAATATGAAGCTGCGTCATGATCTTGGCCATGTTTTGGTCTCTCTCATGATCTTTTTCAATCTCCTCCTTAGATAGCTTGAAGGTGAGAGGAGAGACTTGCTCCTCGTGAGTGTACCACGCTATGTTGATGGTTGTCATCCCATCTAGAAGTTGGGCTGTTATTACATATAGTTGTTGCATCAAGCCTCCAAGCGACAGTTGGTCAGCAACCCCTTTGTTTACTGAGTCCAAACTCCGGTAAAAGTACTGAAGCAGCACGTTATTAGGCAGACCGTGGGTTGGGCATTGAAGCACCATCTTTTTGAACCGTAACCAAGTTTCGTGCAGAGGCTCTCCTACCAGGCGCTTAAATCTCTGAATTCTATCCCGAAGGGTCATCCATCTTCGAGGGAGGGAAAAATCGCACTTCGAATGCGGTTTTCATCCCAAGAAGTGATGGATTAACGCGGCAACTCGGCGAGTCATTTGCACGCCTCTCTAATCAACGAGAAAGGGAATAACCTTAACCAGACTAACTCCTGAGAGATGTTTTTAAACGAGAATGGTCCGCACACATCTACGAAGTTTCGAAGATATTCGTGAGGATCCTCATGAGCCAAGCCGGTAAAGAGTCCCTTTAGTTGCAAGAATTGCAACATAGTGCTCGTTATGTGGAACATTGCATTTCCCTCGGCTGGAGGTAAACGGATGGCTCCAATACCTCCCATGAGATGGTGACCATTGATGTTAGGCTCTTGGACATCGTTGAGATTTCTGATGTCGTCTTGGTGGCGTACCTGGATACTGTTGCTACCATTAATACTCATGCTTCCTGAAATCTTTACACAAGCAAACCTAAACTAAACTAAAATTAAGTAAGTAAACTACAACTAATAAGAACGAAAATTCTACTAATCTAAGAATCCTCAAGTAACACCACTCCCCGGCAGCGATGCCATTTTGATTTTTGCGTAATTAAGACACAACTTTCGATGCAAGTGTCTACGATCGTACAATAGTTTAGTAGACCAAGGGTTGGGATCGTTCCCACAGGGAGTGGTTTTTAGAATCAATAGAGAAATAAAATTTAGTTCTAACTTGTCATAGCTAAAGACATTATCGATTAAAAACATTTTAAATCAAAAAGGGTGACGCAAGCGTCAATTAACGATGGGGGTTTTGTCACAAGTAAAAATAGCAAAAATAACAAAGAGTGCTAATTAATGAGAGGGGATTCTTGGGACGTGATAGGAAAATGGGATAAACAAGATTATTGGGTACATGCTTTTGATAAAGAATTCATAGAATAATTATGAATAGGCTAGACTTTAAGGGGGATAAACTCTCTCTCGAGCAACTTACCCCATTTCAAGTGGGTTTCTCTCGAACACCCTCTTGCCGCATAAAGAACATCCTCCACCTTAGCCCACTCACTCTCTCGAGCTGAGTGTGTGGAAATGAGACTAGGGTTCACTCTCTCGAGTTGAACCTCATGTCGACCCACTCCCACCAGCCATTAATTTAGTAGTCTTAGTTTTACGACCTCTCTCTCGAGTAAACCGAAAACATATATATGAACTTGTATTTGCAACTACAAATTGATTCTATTCATCCACAACTACTAAATGAAATCAGAATTAAACTACGATTAAACTATCAACAAGCAAGATCCAACAACTAATCTAACCCATATTCACAAAATCACACCCTAAGAATTGGGGGTTTTAGCCACACATGTATAAGAGATAGAAATTTATACCTAAATGAGTTTGCATTCAAATGGCTATGAAGATTTAAGTCTTGATACAAGCTAAGAATGAAGAATCTGCAAGACCCAAGTCTAAATTCTTGGAGATGAAACCATTTGAACCTTCAAGTTCTTCACAACCCTCTCAAACTTAGAACTCAAAATAAAAGCTAAAATATCCAAAATTACAATTCAAAACTAATAATTTGATATGTAATGTGTTGATACTAAAGTAAAACTTCAACTAGTATTTATAGTTTTCAGAAAGTGTGCTGCGGAGGATCACTCGGCGACATAAGTCGGAATTGCCAATCAACTCAGCGATTCGCCCTTTGGTATAGTTCATTGCCGTCTTGCATTATCATTCAGCATCGTCGTGTTTTGGATCATTAGGCGACATAGTACTACTTCGCGGAACTGCTCGGCGATACACCGACTGCTCCTTTTCACCGACGATTTGATCCTTTTCTTTAGGGATCAGCACACTTGAACAAAAGATGATCTTCAGGCCTATCGACTACTCGCCGAATGGATTCGGCGATCCTCAGGTCTTCATTTCTTCTTTCATTTAGCCTCCTTTGTTCCTTTTTGCTCAATTGTGTCCATGCTTTTGTCTCCAAGTCTAAATACCTGACTTAAGGTATTTTATCAGTTTTGAGACAAAACAACACATTTAAGGACACTTAACCTGTCAAAACAAAGCCCTAAATGTGTCCAATCCGTGGACTCATCAGGAGACCAAGAACAAGCGGAAAGAATCCGAAAAGTGAAGAATCAAGTTTTTTAGGGAATTCAAGCTTTGTTCGAGGTAGATGATGGTTGTGATTTCATGGTTGTGTGATATGTATTTGTAATTACTTCATTATGATGCATGTATGTATGCGAATGTTGCATTATTGATCACACTAATCATAAATGAGGAAGATTGAATAATTGTATGTCATGAATCATGACTTGATTGTATGATTATGAGAATGTACATTGTGATTGTGATTGTGATTGTGGCTTGTTGAATGTATCTAGTGTTACGTCTCGACACAATAACTTGAATCGGGTGCCATATTTCGGTGCATATAGGGGATCGAGTGTCATGTCTGGCACACTAACTTGGATCGGGTACCACATACCGATACACTAACAATTTGGGTATGGGTTCTGTGAGAGGACCAATGACTTGGCATAATACATCTTGAGATTGTGAAATTGTATGTTGTTCGTAAATGATAATTGATATTGTATATGTTCGGTGTATGCATATTTATTATTGTTGTAATGACTTATATATGTTTCGTCTATTGGGATAGTCGTGTGATCCTACTAGTACAATGTGGTTGTATACTGATACTGCACTTGCTCTTTCTTTGTTGAGTATAGGACATCTTTAGGCGGCTATTGACAGAACTCGCTTAGAAGATCAGTGATCAATCAAATTCAAGGGTGAGCCAGTTCTTCCGGGCTGCCATAAGTTCTCTTTTTGTTTACGTCCACATTTTCGGACTTAGACTAGTACTTAGGATTTTCTTATGTTTAATTGGGTTGTACCCATTTCCTTAGACTTATTATCCTTGTTAGAGTTTTGGTACATTGACTTTCAGGTTCTAGGCATTATTTCCGCATTTGGTTGTTAGACTTTTGTTGGAGTTTATGGGAACTCCCTATTTTTCCTTTAGCATTTAAACCTGCTTCTGTAACTTTAAATGCCTTAGTTTTGATTAAGTTGTGTAGTTCTTGGTTAGCTAATTAGTATTAATGGTTCTTCCATCGGAGGGTTAGTGCGGATGCCAATCACGATGGTCTGGGTCATGACATTTGATAAATTTCAATCACCTTTATTTTTTATTAATTGAGTTATACTTATTAGTCATTATAATTGCAAATTGGTTACAAACCTTTTAACCTTTCATTCATTTCCATAAAATTCTCATAATTTTGTAGTTCCTCACTTAATTTCATTTGAGTTGTAGGAGTTTCAGTTTTCTTGTGATAAAAATGAAGGAACGTGATGTGTTACAATTTTCAAGGAAGCCAATGTTTAAAGGGTATTCTTAACCTCTTTTTTGTTATTATATTATTTATTTTTTTATTTTATGTTTTTGTTTTATTGCGATTTTAACCCTCTGAAGACTTCATGTATTTCAGTAGAATATTTTAATATGAATCAAGATTTTGGAATATGTAGTTCCTTAATTTTGTAGTTCCTCACTTAATTTCTTTTGAATTGTAGGAACTTGAGTTTCCTTGTGATAAAAATGAAGGAAAGTGGTGTGCTACATTTTTCAAGAAAGACAATATTCAAAGGGGTATTCGTACCTTTTTTTTTATCCTTTATATTATTTATATTTATTTTTTTTATTTTTTTTATTGTGATTTTAACCCTTTGAAGACTTCACGTATTGCAGTAGAATATTTTAATATGAATCAAGATTTTGGAACGTACTCATTTAATTTCTTTTGAGTTGTAGGAGCTTTATTTTATTGTAATAAAATTGAGGAAAGTGGTGTGTTACATTTTTCAAGGAAACCAATGTTCAAAGGGCTATTTGTAACCTTATTTTTATTTATTTTTTGCTTTATTGTAATTTTAACCATTTGAAGACTTCATGTATTTATGTAGAATATTTTAATATGAATCAAGATTATGGAATACTTGAAAAAAATTATTAGGTATTCAATTTCATTTTTGAAAATGAGGCATATATGGTGACAAAACCAAAAATAGCATGTTGTAGTTCCTTTTGAGTTGTGGGAGTTTGAGTTTTATTGTGATAAATTTTTCAAGGAAGCCAAGATTTAAAGGTGTATATTGTAACCTCTTTTTCATTGTTATATTGTTTATGCCTTCTTAGTTTTTCTTTTCCTTGATTTATTGTGATTTTAACCTTTTGAAGACTTCATGTATTATATTATATATCTGATTTCATTTCTTAAAATAAGGGAATATGGTGACGAACTTTCTCTATTCGAAAAATAAAATAGCATATTGTAGTTCTAATTTAGCTTTCTATAATTACTATGCTTTCAAATAACATGTTCTAATGACATAATATAAGTCATGCAATGACATTATCATTTAAGTAACGAGAAAAAAAAATTAAATCGATAAATATTTATATGTATTTCATCCTTATCTTAGGCAAGGAAAATTCATCAACAATCTCAATAATTGTTGCAGCCTGCAAGGAATAAGTTGTTAACAATGATATCATATTCTTGATCAATAATAAAACATGAATTTACCATGTAGACGAAACTCATCCACACATATAAAGATTTGGCCAAACCCATCGGTGACCCCTTAAAGTTGGCACAAAGTTTCACTTAGGCACCTCAATTGGACAATGTTTATTTTAGACACCTAATGTAGGGTCTTGCTATGTCATTTTGACACTTTTTTTTATAATAAGCAAAAAGCTGAAGGAGAGTGTAATACACTCGTTGATGACATGACAAACGACCAATTAAATGATTATATGTGTAATTTTAAGTTAAAATTTATTTTAAAATCTATTTAGTAAATAAAATAAAAATATTATTCTAAAAAAATCAATTTAACCCCCCCCCCCCCTCTCCTCTCCCCGAA
>JAJOOR010001664.1:0-63195 GCA_036250505.1 Solanum acaule
TATCACTTAGTCTTGCATGCTTAACCAATTAATTAAAATAACTAAAGTGCTCCTTAATTGTTTAAAATTATGTTATCACCTAGCTTTGCATGCTTAATTAACTAAATAACCAATAAATGAAGTGACCTTATTTGCTATTTGTAACCCCCACATAAATTGCATGAGACACGGTCGGGACCCACATTTGTGGACCTCGAGGGATGCCTAACACCTTCCCCTCGAGGTAACTTGAACCCTTACCCTGATTTCTGGTTCGTTGACCTTAGTTAGACTAGATTAGGTTAGATAGGTGCCCTAACGCGCCTTAATTCGTTAGGTGGCGACTCTTCATTCATCCTCCAAATCCCAAAAGAGTTGTTAGGTTGTGCACCAAAACCCGTTTTGCGAAAAACGGGGCGCGACAACAAGTTCAAGACCCTTGAGGAGACCAAAAACATCCGTAAGGAGTTGGAGGGACGTCAGCGGGCCGAGTTTGAGATGAAGGAGGCTATCACTTCCTTGGAGTGTCGGCTCATGGAGGCGTTGAGCACGATTGAGACCATGAAGGCCGAGATGAAAGCACTCAAAGAAGGTGTGGCAGCTGGAGGATCATCGTCGCTTGACCGAGATAGGGAGGCCAGGGTTGAGGCTCCCAAGCCACCTATGTTCAAAGGCGTCCGTGACGCGCAAGAGGTGGAGATCTTCTTATGGCATTTGGAGAATTACTTCAAGTGCAACGGGCTGAAGAGCGACGAGAGTAAGATCAACACCGCTGTGTTGTATCTTTCGGAAATGGCCATGCTATGGTAGAGGCGCAAGGAGGCCGAGATAGGGAAGGAGACGTGCTCCATTAACACCGGGGAGCAATTCCGGGAAGAGTTCAAGAAAGCCTTCTTACCTAATAACGTCATCTATGAGGCAAAGCACAAGTTTAGGGAGCTGAAGCAGACGGGCATCATACACACATATGTGCAGGAGTTCACTACCCTCACGCTTCAAATTCCTAACCTCACGGATGATGATATGTTGTTCCACTTCATGGATGGGCTACAAAATTGGGCCAAGACGGAGTTGGAACGTCGACAAGTCAGGACCATAGATGAAGCCATCACGCAAGCTGAAGCTTTGACAGACTTCAGGTAGGAGAAGCCCGACAGAGCCAGAGGAGAGGAAGCGAGAGGTAGTCATGACCATGGTGGGGGAGATCGTGGCGAAGGCGAGAAGCAGCGGCCACATCCCAAGAAGCATGACACCTATAAGTCTGATGGCAAGAAGTCTGGATGTCATGGCAACACGGAGAGAAAGATAGAGGTTGCCAACAAAGGTGGTTACTACATATGCAATGGGCCGCATGGCTATGCAAAGTGCCTTGAACTGAAGAACCTTGGTGCTATCCTGCGAGAACGGAAGGAGAAGGATGCACATGAGCAAGGACAAGGCGTAGAGACAGCGCAGTTGGGCTTGATAAGTCTATGCGGAGCCATCACGAAGCAGCCAGAGAAGACAAGGGGAAGCGGCGTGCAGTATGTCGACCTCACGATTAATAGAAGACCTACTCGTGCTATGGTCGACACGGGTGCAGAGGTCAATATAATGACCAAGACGGCAGCGACGAGGTTGGGGCTGAGCTACAGTCCAAGTAATGCCCAACTCAGGACAGTCAATGCACCCTCGACTCCTGTGAATGGAGTCACGCATGGAGTAAGCATCACGCTGGGCGAGTGGCAAGGTAAGACCAATTTCACTGTTGCTCCTGTAGATCTCTTTGATGTAATTCTTCCAGCAGTGCCACGCGGTGATCGACCCTTACCTCCAACGACTTCTAGTCATGGAGCAAGGAAGATCATGTATGGTGCCCCTTGTTAAGGTACTGAAGACGGAAGGACAAGTCCGTCTAACAGCCCTACAGCTCATAAGAGGCCCTAAGAAGAAGGAGTCAACGCATAGAGCCACCATTGCAAGTTCGAAAGAAGACAATAGTGCAAAAGGGTCCCTGCCACCACGCACGAAGAAGGTTCCAGAAAGGAACAATGTCGTGATGCCAAAGAAGCCGCCGAGGCACTTGCCTCCTTGGAAGGAGGTAGACTAGAAGACCAAGCTAGAAGCGGTATGGAAGACGTTAAAGGCGTTGCGCAAGGGCCTTAATCGAGTCAATGGACTATTGGTCGCGCATGCACAAGGCTCGGATGACAATGTAGCAGCAATGCGATGCGGTCGTCGCATCAATAGGTGGGGGAGAGTGTCACGTCCCGCCACTTCACAGTCCAAATTTTACAGTCATATAGGGGCGGAAGAGTCTAGAGTTATGGAGAGGTTTATAGAGAACTCTAGAAGCTCTTAGATATTTTTGGAAGGTCCTAGAGTATGTAGAGAATTCTAGAGAGGGACTAGATATTTTCCAAGAAATCTTTGGAAAATCTTAGGAAGTGTAGAATTCTCTAGAAAGGGGACCAAAGTGTAAATAAGTTTAGGGACTTAGAAGTAATTTAAAATTATACTTTAGTCCCTAGGTGTTAGTATAAATAGAGATGCCCCTCATTTGCTAGGCACCAAGAAAGTTGTAAGCCTCCAAGCAACTTGTAAAGCATTCTTCCAAGAAATATAAGCCTTCTTCCAAAATTCTCTAAGTCTTCCTTTTCATTCTCTTAGCGATCTTAGCATAAAAGACTTACTTGAGCTTACAAGATCTTGAAAGACTAGTGAGTAAGTTGTCAAGTGCCGCACGGAGCTTTAGTAAGATTCTAAGTCCGTGACAATAGGGTGTCATGTTAATAGCAGAATGAAATGAAGTGTTACCACCATTCGGCCAGGGCCAACCATTGGAGCCATTCCCTAGGTTTCTCAAACGTCATGCACCTGAGATAACACTCAAGACATCTATTAACAACTTCAGTCTGCCCATCTGTCTGAGGGTGGTATGCCGAGGAAGTGAGCAAGGTGACCTTCTGCAATTTGAACAATTATTTCTAAAACCTGCTTGTAAATACTGGATCTCTACCAGAGACTATGGTTTTTGGCATTCCATGCAGTTTGAATACCCCATTCATGAAAGCCTGAGCCACTTCCACTGAAGTATAAGGGTGCTTGAGTGCCATAAAGTGAGTTGCTTTGCTCAACATGTCAACTACCATAAAAATAACCTCATGTATAGCGACCTTAGGAAGACCCTCTATAAAATCCATCGAAATATCTTGCCATACTTTGTTTGGAATTGGTAGAGGTTGAAGAAGGCCAGGGTATGCTATATTTTCACCCTTGCACCTTTGACAAACATCACAACATCTAACATAGGCATAGACATCATGTTTCATTTTCTTCTAGTAAAAATCCTGTTTAAGCCTCTGTACGGTGGCTGTTTTACTAGAATGACCTCCATTAGCACTATCATGGTATAAAGCTATCAGATCTTTTCTCATTGTAGCAACATAACCTACTATCATCTTACCTTTTCTACTCAAGATCCCAGCATGATAACTGTAGTAAGGTTTAGTAACACCTGCAGTCTGAATGGAAGTGATTAGTTTCTGTAGCACAGGATCCTGCAACCACGAGTTCATAACATATTCAAGTAGTTGAGTTTGAACCCCAGAGATACAACAAAGCTGGATGGGTTCCTCTTTTCTAGAAAGAGCATCTGCAACAACATTGTCTTTGCCTTTTTTATATGAAATAAGGTAGTCATAACCAAGTAGTTTGACCAACCACTTTTGTTGGCTAGGGGTGGTGATCCTTTGCTCCATCAAATATTTGAGGGGTTGATGATCAGTTTTAATTACAAATTGCCGACCCAAAAGATACGACCTCCACTTTTGGACATCTGACACTAGTGCTAACAATTCACTTTCATAAACTGATAGGGCTTGATTCTTTGCGGACAACCCTTGACTGAAAAATGTTATAGGTCTGTGATTTTGTCTATGAATTCTGTGGAGAAATCTGATAAAGCTATCACAGGTGCTGAAGTAATGGCCAATTTGAGCTTGTCAAAAGCTTGAGAAGCAGCTTCAGTCCATTTGAAATTTTCTTTCTTCAATAAGTCATTCAAGGGTCTTGCTATAATACCAAAATCTTGGATAAACCTCCTGTAGTACCCTGCAAGTCCCAAAAATCCTCTCTATCCTTTTAAAGTTGTAAGTTGGGGCCAGTTCACCACAACATCTACCTTGCTTCCATCTATAGTAGCCCCTTCTTGAGAGATGATATGACTTAAATAGTCAATCTGTTGAACCTCAAATGCACATTTACTTTGCTTCACATACAAAACATTTTCCCTAAGAATCTTGAAAGTTTCCCTCAGGTGAGAAAGATGATCAGTCCACTTAGAGCTGTAGACAAGGATATTATCAAAGATTACTAAAATGAACTTTCTGAGATGAGGAAGAAAAATCTGATTCATCAAGCTTTGAAATGTGGAGGGGGCATTGGTTAGGCCAAAAAGGCATGACCAGGAATTCATAATGACCTTGATAGGTTCAAAAATCAGTTTTTGGGATGTCAGGCTCAAACATCCTAATCTGATGATAACCTGATTGTAGATCCAACTTAGAGAAATACTTTGCTCCATGTAGTTCATCTATCAATTCTTCAATCAATGAAATGGGAAACTTATCCTTGATAGTACGAGTATTCAGTTTTCTATAATCGACACACATTCGCCATGAACAATCCTTCTTCTTAACCATGACTATGAGTGAAGAATATGGACTGGTACTAGGCCTTATCACTCCTGAATCCATCATCTCATTGACCAGTTTCTCAATCTCATCCTTCTGAATTGCAGGGTACCTATAGGGTCTAATGTTGATAGGAGAAGTGCCTTCCTTCAAGACGATTCTATGGTCATGATCTCTTGATGGTGGTAATTTAGTTGGTACCTCAAACAAATAATTGAAATCTCACAATATCTCCTGTATGTCAGCTTATCCTTACCAACTTCATCACAAGTGTTTATAGAAAAGAAACTACATGGTTCCCCACTGTACTCCTCCCCCAAATACATACCCACAGAGATCAAGCATAGTTCGGCTGGTTTAGCTAACAATTTATCCATGCCACTCTGTTGTACTAACTTAACTGCAGGAGGTTTGACACCCCTCAGAGACACCTTGTGTCCCATGATACTGAACTCCATTTTAAGTTGTTTGAAATTCCACATTATATCCCCCAAGGTAATTAACCATTGGACCCCAATGACCATGCTACACCCTTCAATAGGCAGTACTAATATGTCAGAATCAAATGAGACCTCTTGCATTTTCCAAACCAGCTTCTTACATATATACTGGAAATGCATCTTCTTTCCATCAGCCACAGACACAGGAAAAAGGGAGATAATAGTTAAAACACATCCTAACATTTTGGCAGTGTTTAAATCCAGGAAATTGTGAGTACTCCCTGTATGAATTAGGACTTGTACAACCTTGCCTTTAATAGATACTGTAACTCTCATAGTCCTAAAGTCATGCAGTCCATTCATGGCATGAACAGACACATGAGGCAGAATGGCTCCCTGATCATCAGTCTCTTGGGAATGGCCTATCATAGTCAAGAATTCTGCAGGGTCTACTGCAACTTCCTGCTCTAATTCCTCAACACCCTCACTGTCCTCCTTTACTTCCATAGAAAATAATTGTCGCTTCTTCTTACAAACATACCCATAAACATACTTTTCATCACAATTAAAACATAGTCCTTTGCTCCTCATTTCATCCATCTTAGCAGGTGTTAATAGTTTGACATTTTTCAGGTTAGGTTTGGGGTTATTAGAGAAGGTTGTAGAATTTTTGGAAGGGTTTGAATGACTTCTATCGAATTGGTAGGTGGATCCATAAGAAAAAGTGGGAGTAGTTCTGGGATTGGAAAGTACTGAAGATCCAGAAAAAACTTGCTTTTGGACAACTAAGGTTTGTTCCTGTATTCTAGCTAAGTTAACTGCCTTAGCTAGTGACCTTGGTGCAAGCATTTTAACAGGTAAGCCAATTTCTAGTTTCAACCGTCAAACAAAGTAACTAACAACCTGATCTTCTGATAGTTCAACCCTAGTGAGTAATTTATCCAAAAAGATCGACATAGTCTTGAACAGAGTTTTACCTGTCTCAAGTCCTTGAAGTCGCCCATTCGATCGTCAAATAGTTCAGCCACAAACCTAGCATAGAGGCTCCCTACATACTCAGTTCAACGTGGTCATTCCCTTGACAACATGTGCTCCATATAAGATTAGTGCCATTGGAGTGCCTTGCCCTCAAAGTTGCAAGATGCCAGGTTAACCTTTGAGTTTTTCGAGGTTTTGTTTACATCAAAAGATTGTTCACATCTATAAAGCCATTCCCTCAATCCCTATCCATCAAATTTAGGGAAATCCATTTGGTAATTACGTGTAGGTAATTGATAATTCTCAGGTCTATTTTCACCCTTAGGAATTCCTTCAACTAGGGGTCTAACACCACCATATGTGTTCGTAGATGTTGCCAGCAATCTTCAAAATTTGTCCATAGCCTGAGCCACACTAGCATCCACGGACTGTCGAATCTCTGCGACGGAGCTCGTTACTCCTTCCATGGAGTGTTTGAGACTGTCGACCTCCTTGCACAACTCCTGCATTCGAGTGTTGTGATCTCCCATTGCCACAGTTAAGAGAATACTTTGCTCTGATACCAATGATACAATGTCAATTGAGTTAGCCTAAAGAGCAAAGAAGATTGATAGTTGCTCTTGAACAGCTGAACTTGATTCTTCCAAGGAAGAGATGAATTGAGAGAGAAGAGATAAAGACAGAGAGAGAAAGAGAATTTCTTATTGATCTGAATTGATACCTTTACAATGAAATCAATAAGTATATGTAAGAAAGGACATCTGTCCACAATTCAGTTATAACAACTAGTAACCGACTTCCTCTACAACTATTACAACTCACGTGACAGTCACGTGTCCCACTTAACAGACTCAAATACAAAATTAACGACTAACTTGATTTCTAATCAATTGATATGTAAGAAATTTGATGAAGCAACTATATGCACATCTTTTTAGTTTCATTGAAAGGTATAGCTCATGATTGTATTCATATCTTTTACATTCTATTGCAGGGATGACAATATTCCTAGTTTGTTCATCCAAAAGTACTTGACAAAGAAGATGAATCATTCTTACGAAGATGAGGTAATTAACTTTTTGTATTTTTGGAAATTTAACAATCAATAAATGTCATTAACATTTATTGACGATCCTACCTATTTTGGTTTGAGGACTAAAAAATTATGTAGGAGCATGAATTCTGTAGTATATTATTCTGTTGGGTGTAGTGTTGGTCTTGGTAGTATTTTCAAGAGAACTGGTTGTGTGTGAAAATTTAAGGGGTAATGCAAAGGGTGCCAGAAACTGTATCAATATTGAACCCCCAATTTCTGAATGAAGTCATGAACTAGCTCAACCTTTCTATGCTTTGATGACACAACTTTTAATTAAATGAACAGTTATAACTTCACATAATATAAGGATGAGGAAATGGCCAATATGTATTGCTTGTTGTGAAGTGGGAATTTGGAAGCTAAATACTGAGCTTTCCTTTAATCTTTTCCTTTTTTAAGTGTTTTATTTTTAGGAATTAATGAAGCAGAAGTTGTTAATAAGAGCTTGGTTTTAAGACTTACTGTCATTTTGACTTAAGTGAATGCCAAGACGAGTAGGCAATTTCCAATTTTTTGTGTTTTTAGCATCTTCATGAACTACACGTTTTTAAAACATTACCTATTCTCTGTCTCTTTTATATCTATGTTATTAATTAGACTTGTCTGGAAGGTACTTGTGCACTGGGTTGCTTGGACTCTTCAAAAGTATTGTCACACTCATGTCAAATCATCCAAAAAAGCTATTGAGCATCCCATGTCAGATATGGACGGGTAATTGGTCGCCTTGGATGGTCTTGGACAATCCTCGCCCTATGAGCTAGATTTTGGGGTTGAGTTAGGCCCAAGATCAATTTCATTACACAGGTACTACTTTGGAGGATCTGATATGCACCTATTGACATTTTTGAAGAGTATGTTGCTCGGACTCTTCAAACACACTCGTGTTTGTTGGTGTTTTTTAAAAATGGGGCAGCACAAAAAGATTGAAAAATGTTTCTCAATGGATTGAAATGACTTTCAATAGCTTTCAACAATTTTATTAAGCATTAAGAGGCTTTAAATAGCCAACATAAAAATATAATCTGCATAATTTAAAATTTAAAAATCCTAAAATATCTCAACAACTAAAACAACCTAACTAAAATTCAAATTTCAAATTTATTCAAACTAAATAACTTATTTTGCTAAAAGTAACTAAAAACAAACTTCAACACTCCTCCTTTGCTTTAGTTACTGTAATTGAAAAAAATGTTCCTCCTCAATTTTTGCTTTGGTAGTTGATGCTGGATTTTTTTCATTATTTTTTAACTTGCAAAATTTCTTCTTTTTTATTTTTCTTCTTTTGATTTTGTTCTTCAAAAACACATGCAGAAGTTTTTTTGAAAGTGCTTTAATCTGAACTTTTGTATGATTTATAGAGAGAGGTTGTAAGGGTTTTTCTTCCATCACAACCTCACATATTACATATGTTTCAAAATATGGTTTTATTCTCACATACCAAATTTGATAGTTTTCATCTGTGAAAATTTGTGGGGCATTCAAAGAGAGACTGTTGCTTGTCATTATTTTGGTTAAAAAATGATTTAGAAAAACTTGTGCGTTGAAAAAAGCACCGATTGAAAAGATAGCCTTAATGGGTTAAAATGGGTAGCCCTGATGGGTTAAAAAGGTATCCCTTACGGGTTAAAAATGTATGGTAGTTCTTTGGAAGATTTTACAGATCCCTTAAGATCAATGAAGCTCTGATACCACTGTTGGTGTTTTTTTAAAATGGGGCAGCACAAAAAGATTGAAAAATGTCTCTCAATGGATTGAAATGACTTTCAATAGCTTTTAATAATTTTATTAAGCATTAAGAGGCTTTAAATAGCCAACATAAAAACATAATCTGCATAATTTAAAATTTAAAAATCCTAAAATATCTCAACAACTAAAACAACCTAACTAAAATTCAAATTTCAAATTTATTCAAACTAAATAACTTATTTTGCTAAAAGTTACTACAGTAACTAAAAGCAAACTTTAACGGTGTTGGATCATCCAAAAAGACACTACTTTTGGAGAATTTGAAGCAAGGTTTTCAAAGGAGAATATTTTTGTTGAGGGTGGAAATGGCATGGTCTACTGCGAAAATTTGATTAATGGAACACCGGTAGATATTAAGAAGTTCCTAAACAATCTGTGAGTTCATAAAATCAAATTATATGCTTTCATTAATGGTCCCTTTGTTTTAGTTTCCAGCTTGAGTTTGAATTTAAGATCTTTGTCCTAGAGGTCAAGTAGAGAATGAGTTTCAAGTGAAGGTTGAAGCCATTGGCCACGTGCGTCACAAAAACTTGGTTCGCCTTCTAGGATACTGCATTGAAGGAACGCACAGGTGTTTCCCCATCTGGAAGTCCCTGATAGTCCTATACCTTTTTTGGACATGAAATATGAAGCTTTGGATTGTTCAATTACTTTCATGCGCATGTAAAGTAATTGAATAAGTATTCTTGTTTAGCATTTGAAAATGCTTTGTTCGGATGCATCATTACGTGATGCTGGTTTACGAGTATGTCAACAATGGCAATTTGAAATAATGGCTTCATGGAGCCATGAGACACAACGCGTATCTCACTTGGGAGACTACGATGAAGGTTCTCCTTGGGACAGTTAAAGTGTAAGTTCATTCAGCTAAGCTAAATCTATTTTGGAATAATACGTCTCTTGACGTGCTATCATTTCTTTCAGTCTTACCTATTTGCATAAGAATATTGAGCTCAAAGTTGTTCATCGAGACATCAAATCAAGTAATATATACCGGTGGATAATGGGCCCGCCCCTCTGTGACCCGCCCTTTGGACCAATCCGTCTGTGACCCACCCTTTGGACCAATCACAGCCTTCTAAATTCGGTGGATAATGGGCCCGCCCCTCTACCCTTCTCCACTTAAATATCAGGATTCACTTTGCATGGTGTGGGGCTTGAACCTGCAACCTAAGCCACAAATCCTCCACCTTTTGCCACTTGAGCTAGGCCTTGGGGGCATGTAGTAGTCCTATTCTTCATGGTTCAGATTGTTGACTTATATGTTTGAACATTTGGAGAAGAGAGCTTGAAAGTGACATGCAAGAAGGAAGAAATAAAATTAAAATGGAAATAAACTTGTGTTGTCTCTTTCGGTTTGATAGCGGGATTTCATTTACTTTGTACTATAGTACTATGTTTTTTTTTATGAGAACACACAAAGGTATCATAGAACTCTCCCTAAATCAGCACCACTTTTTTAAGGAACATCAATTAGTTTGCTCTATGCTATTTTTGTTTATCTCTATAAACATATATTGAATACAAGGAAGTTTTATGTTGTGCTCGATTGGTGGGACATCACAACTGATAACTTCTTCTCAGTTGGGAAAAACTTGATCCATATAGTTGTGTTTCTTATGCAATCAATGTTCTAAGTGAAACTTACAAGATGACTGATTTATTACTCTGAAATATTATTTTAGTTTACTCTTTTAAAATCTTCATCGTTTTAAGTGCATCTTCATTCTCCAGGTTGTGTGTACTGAAGGACCTGAGAGAATTAGAGAACTGATTGCTATGGGTGCTTCGTTTGATCATGGGGAGTATGGCAATCTGCATCTAGCCGGGGAAGCGAGCCACTCCCATCGCCAAATTGTCCATGCTGCTGATATGAGAGGCAGAGAGATAGAAAAGGCCCTTATTAGAGGCAATTATTAAGGATCCTAGAACAAATGTGTTTCAACGCCATTTTGCTATAGATTTGTTGACCACTCAAGTAAGTTTATTCCTTTATAGCAACTGTTTGTGTTGGTTATTATGGAGAAACTTTTCTGGTCTAGCATCAATTTGGTCTGAAATGAAGGGTAGTTTCTTTAATCTAATTAAACTTGGCATTATTCTTTTGCTTATGTGTCGTAGTTGATTTAAATGACATGCAGTCAAACAATTGCTATGTTGGTAATCTCTGGTTCTTTCGTCATTAACTTTATCGTTCTTTGGGTTTAAAGATATTCATGTATTATGATGTATGCATTTGTGTAGGTGCACTGATCATGATTCTGAAGATGTACCAATGGCATTTAACAAAGTTGCAACTTGACTACATGTGATCTGTATGTCGTGAATACTGTACAGAGATTTGCATATGCTACTGTTTGTGATACTTGACTTCATATACATACCTGAAAAATATTAGATCTCTGAGACCTGTAGAAGTGCTCCCAAAAGCTCTATTAATTGGCACTATTACTTATTATTATTGTGTCTTAAAGATAAATTCTCAACAAAATGGGGATTCAATGAGTTGTTAAACTTCTGCTTATCTTACATTTTTATTTTTCTATTGGCTTATCTTTTTCTTTTTAAATATTCATTGGCCTGTTCTGGTGAAAAATGTTGTCAATAATTTTAAACCTGAAAACTTGATTCCAACAGATATACTTAGCACATGGTAAGTAACAAAGAAACTTCATGATTCTGGGAAAATTAGAGCTATTGGAGTTAGCAATTTCTTTATTGAAAAACTGAAGATCTTCTCGAAATAGCTCTTATTCCTCTTGTTATTAATCAAGTGGAGTGCCAATGGTATGATTAGAGAGAAGGCAACTGTATGTGATATCTGAAAAATGCATTTTTTGAAGTTGTGAAACCTGTCAGTGAGCCAAAGTTGTGCTATTGTTGTAGTTATAACTTATTATTCATTACAACTGCCTATGACTATGGCTATAGTATTATTTATGTAGTTACTTTGTGCAGAAGGCTAATGCATCATCCAACTTTGTAGTGATAATTAAACAAGTTTAATTACTAGCTCTTTGTTTTGATGAAATTAATTATAGTAGTGCAATGGGATGACATCTCTGCTTCAACTATTTGCTATAAACAGTGGAACACTTCCCTTGATATGATCCATGTATAAAATATATCATGTTCTAATTTCATGTTATCAATGTTGAGAACTGATTTTACAAATGATATTTTTTGTTTGTAAATAGCAGGGAACATTTCACAATTTTTAATCATATTGAAGAAAACGTTTGTGTTGTGACAAAGAATCACTACAGTCACTGATGAAATAACAGTAGCTCGAAGAACCTCATGTCTGCCGAAAATATCAGTTGCTGAAGTAGTGATAGATGTCTGTGAGGAAGGAACTAAAACGAACCCAGCGACTCTGAACTGCAGAAATTAGTCCCTGAACTGCAGAAATTTAAAAAGGGGGAGATTTGCTCCTTTCACCCTTGTTATAACGAAAATATCATGTTTCTGTGTTCTTCCTCGGTTCGAAAACAAAGAAACATGCTCCTTGTATTGGACCACTAAGTCACTATATATATGTAAGCTTTGGTGGAGTTGCTATATTTTCTTTCTAATTTGAATTTTTAAGACACATGATTTCAACAAAATCACATGCAAGTACTTGGTCGCGTTATGTTGCAACAATTTTCCTGAAACTAGCACAAGTGTTGGGCCCGTGCTTCGCACGGACCATGGTCTATCTAGTTTCTATTATATAGAAATGCCATCAAAGGGACGACCAAGGGTAGAATTGTCTTTTCCAAATTGTCTAGAAACATCCTTTCTTCTCCAAAAACACAGAACTAGAAACATAGACTATTCTCCAAAGCTAAAACAGAGAATCCCTTCAATTCTCCATCTCATAGTTGTCGGTGACAACACAACTGTGAGATTAATTACTACGTGGTCGTCCAACTCCGACGTTTGGAGTCACAAGGATGATTCAAAACTACAGCCCTTCCAATATCGACATTGCACAAGTTAAGTAATCTAATCCTTTGGTTATATAGTCTGCTACATGTTATTTCTAACGCATTAATGATTAAACCTATGTAATGTCTCATTGAGGTCTAAACCACTATAAGCTTATTGTGAGCAGTAGGCATGTATTTGTGAATTTGATGTTTTTCAAAGTGACAATAAAGTAAAACACTTTTTATTGAAGAAGAAGGGAAAAGGCCCTCTAGGCATGTATTAGAGACATTTACAAAATTAATATTTCGAATGATATGGTTATGGCTCAAGTAGAAGGCTGGCTGGTGGATCCTTGATCTCTGCCTTATTCATGGCGAATTGAGAATGAAAGGATCATGTTATCGTCAATGGCTTGATACATATCCGGAGTAAACCTGAAAATTTCTTAACAACTTGAATCCACAGCCTTTTTGTTATTTATTTTGGTAAGTTGATCGAGAGGGAAGGTACCTGAAGGCTAATATTTGTAATTTCTATGTTCTACCTATTGGCTTAGAATTGTATCTATGTGTCACAAAATCACTGACTGATATAAGGAACATGATAAAAAGAGGATACTAACAGAGTGGATAAAACTTGCCTCTAAATTGAAAAATGAAAGAGACGTGTAGAGGTTGATAAAAATTGACCATATTAATGTCGAAGGAAGCTTAAGATCTTGACATCTGACCTTACCGAGGAAAACTAATCACATGTATGAGATTTACTTGAAGTATTTTGGATTTTTAAGAAAATATGTTTTTCTTAATTCCTATTGCTTGTGCAGCATTGTTACTTGCAGGAAATACCTAGAATCTGCAGTAAATGAATTATGTTTCTATTTCAGAAAAAGTATTCTTTCAAGTTTCAATTATTTGGTGAATGGTTTTAGTCCTATATAGTCATGTAGGACTGTTTTAGTTTCAAATTTTGCTTTTTGAGAATGCATGTGAGACATTCCAAGCAGGAGTCATGTATCAACAAGAAATTGGTGCTGAAGATAGGAGGTTGAGCATTGTGAAATGTGTAAGTTTCATGTTAAAGAAATTCTTAGAAGTCATTTTCTTTTGTAATCAAGATTTCAACTTGATAATGTTGGTAGCTTATATCTGTACTACATGATTTTGTGTTGTTTACTCTGTACTTTAAACTTAAAAGAAATGCAAAGTTTTCCCTGTAGTCGGCAAGATACATTAGGGCAGAAATCTTTTGCTTTCAACCTAAGTTGCTCGGATTTGGGTGAGGGTGTTCGAAACCGATGTGTATATAGAGGTCGGATACTTCATGATCTTAATTTCATGATATGGGGGTACAGATCCAAGTACTGATACTTAGACTATGATCTGGGGGTAGAAATGTGGTGGTTGAAATAACCTTCTTCTATTTGAATAGATCAAATACTAGGTAAACTATCTACACTTCTATTCATTTCAACATGAATAAATAGAGAGAATAAGGAAATTCTCACAAATTTTTGCTTAGTCAACTATACAGATCGAGAGAATTTTGACCTCACGTCTCCATTCAAAGCTTAGTTTAAAAGTGAAAGCATTGATGATGAGATCTAATTATATATGGACGTGCAAACATGAATATGGCTTTTGATGGTGATATAGTGACAATTGAGCTTTTGCCTCAAGAACAGTGGCATGAGGAGAAGTCTTTGGCATTATTTGATGAAGGTTTGTCCACTTCTTTTTTCCTTTAATGAAAATTACTTTCTTGTATATTGCAAAATTGACCTACTTTGCCTTAGAACTACGCGAAATGGTCTAGATTTGTCCTCTATTAACAATTAGGTCATCACGAGCTTACCATTTCATATATGGACTTATTGACTTACTAAAACTCTTTAAGAGTAATTAGTATCTGATCAAACTAAGTAGCACTATCATTTGCCGCATTTCTAATATGTGTCTTAAATCCACCCCTTTTACTTCCCCTTAACCCTTTTCCCGACCTCCATTCAACCTATCCATCCTTCTCTATTCACCATCGTCATCGTTGGTCATGGTTATGGTCAAGTGCAACAATACTGTCAATATATGTGTCACGTCTCGAGCCTACACCCTAGGCGGGACTAACACTCGAAGACCATTGCTGGCCCCAAGCGAACCCTTGGCCTGACTTACTTAACTCAGCGGAAGACAATACTCATACCTATAATGATCAATGAACTTAACTGAACTGAATAGTTAAAATAACTAAGAATGTTTTAAAGATTAAACATTCAACTTGGCCAAAAGTGGCAACTCAAGTCTTTAACATAAGAATGAAAATGCAAAGACTACAGAACTACTAACTGTCTGACTATCTATGAAGCCTCTAAAATAACTGAGATGGATGTTGGGACAAACCCCACAACATCCTAATGAACTGCTAATATAACCGAAAGCAATAAAAAGGAGTCCTCCGGAATGTAAGGAGGCTCACCCACTGACTCTGGAGTGCTCAAGCTGGATCAACGAGGCGCTGGATGCTGATCCTGATTACCTGCGTCTACATCATAAGACGATGCAGGCCAACTGGCATCAGTACATTGAATGTACGAGTATGCGAGTTGGAATGCTAAACAACAACTTAAGCTTGAAAGGAGTACAAAGGAACACTTACCTTGGCTCTGTTCAACTCATGAATAACTGAACTCAATATAAAATAATAAGACACATGCAATATATATATAAAGCTTGTAAAACAGTGTAAACAACTTAGTTCGTTAAAGATAAAGCAATAACAAACTCAACTTTACTTATATATAAAAGTAATATAACTTTTGTGGGAGATTCTCTAATCAACAACCACCACCATGAGCCTAAGTGGTGATATAACGTCTTGCCCACGCTGCCAGAACTGTCCTATACTTTGCCGTCATATAGAACGCTTAACTTAGTGGATCCACTAGTCTATGCTAAAAGCATCTTAAGGAGTCATCTAAAAAAGTATGATCCTTTACTACCCATGATGGCTACATGGTTTATGGAGACTTGAGTTAATATGAACCCGCATCCCCATATCGGTGCTCAATACTACTCCCAAAATATACTTAGCTCATATGTTTGTAAAAACAAAACTCTTTCTCTGAATTGAGATAATTACTCAAAACTTAGCTTAAAAGCTCTCTTGGAATCGATGTTCCCTTTCTTGCTCAAATGTGAAAACATTTATAAACTCGTTGGGAATACTTAGTCCCCTTATAGCTTTTTGAGAAAATGAACTCAACTATTTACTCTTTGATTAACTTGAAACTTGAGTCTAAAAACGAAGTTTAAACGTTTATTAAAGACTCTTGAAATCTTTAAGAAACTTTACTTTGACTTGCTTCTTAACTTTTAGACTTGACTCTTAACTTCTTTGACTTTGATCTTAACTTTCCTTGAATTGGATTATGGATTCAAGGTTCATGATCTCATGTTTATGGATGATTTCATGAGGTTTAGATGTACCTTAGAGTGTTGGAATCAACTAGAAAACATAGGTACATCGCTTAGGAACAAGTACTAAAAGGTGGGGAACGAATGGGGAGAACTGGCGTCCTTGGCGCTCTGAGAGGCGTGGGGCGCCAGCCCTCAAAGTTCAGAGAACTTCCTAAGGCGCTATGGCTGGCGCGACGCGCCAGAGGCCAAAGTTCAGAGGAACTTTTGTGGCGCTCTGGCAGACGCGGCTCCCCAAGCCCTTGCCCAGAAAATCCCCGACTTTTCTCCTTCGTTTTTCATCTCTAAACCCTCCAATCTTTCCTAGTTCTTTCCCCAAACACTTAGGGTCATTAGTACTCTCAACTTACAACAGATCTAACTCGAAAAACAACTCGGAAACATGAATCAACAACTCAACCAACAAGAATTCTACAATTTGTTCTTCAAGAACCTTACTTCTTCAACATGTAAACAACTCAAAACAATTGGATTGAAACAAGTTGGTGTGTGGGTGAACTAACCCAACACGAAAACATCTCACATACCTTAATAGGGATCACCCCCGATGAATTCCACTCCTAACGCTTGACGTTCTTGGCGAAATCTAGGCTTTTCTCCCTTTCTTTCTTCTTTTCTCTTTTCTCCAAGCCCTAAACGTGAATTTAATTTTTCTAATCTGACAAAAATAAGTTTTTTACCCCAATAAATCCCTAAAACGAATTAGGAAATAAATTAGAGAAAAGACTACTTTGCCTTTCCTTAATTCCGGATTGGGACTTTCCTCAATCCAACAGCCCAACTTCCGAAAGGCATAGCTCACTCATATGATGTTGAAATCACGTAAACTTGGCGGCGTTGGAAATATCTCTCCAAAGGCTTTCCAACCATATCAAGAGCTGCTCCTAACTCATCCTGAGCTAGGAGTTATGACCGTTTGAAAATGGCCAAAACTCACTTTCTTAACTAAGACAAAAATTTCCATATTTCCTTATTCTTTCCAAAAATCAACATTTTCATATTTTAAACTCTTTATAGTTGTTTCTAGGTGCGAGATGTTACAATATGCATCTTGAGTTTTGAATATATCTCTTAATTTTGTTTTGCCAATTTTTCTTTCTCTTTGTTATTCTGCTTCTAGGGTTTATGTTTTGTAATTTTGCATCAGGTGGTGGCAGCTAATATATCCTTATCTAGAGTTGGATACAAAGTATTACGATTTAGGAATATTGAACTGTGATGCCACTGACTACCAAGTTACTGTTGAAAGTGCTGAGGCAACTCTGAAGTAAGATCAATTAATTGTTCTTCTTACTTACTTCCATCCGTTTCACACTTGCAGATTCATTGCTTTGGGTGATTAAATATATTTTTTCCTGCTTTAGAATTGATGTCAACTTATAGTTTATTAAAACAATCAGTTGAAGTAGATTAATGTATTAGTTTGAGAAGTTAGCTATCTTTGTGTTGTTGCAAATGCTTCTGTTCTGTTTATCACACCAAAGCTAGCATGTAAGCACATCTAACTTAAGTAGATGGATTGAGGAGGACAAAAGCTGAATTAAGTCATGTAATATGCAACTTACTATAGTAGTTATTTTAAGTGTATTCTTTCAAGGTCATAAAGATAGAGTTGGGCGAAAAAACAACTTATTACAGATTTTATTGAAATCTCTACAAAAACTTCTTTGTTGTTTTGTTTGTTAACTTAACAAAAGTTTTGGTCTTAGCTGCGTGGACTCTTCACTTTTGATGCCGCACCCGTGTCAGAACCTCTAAAAATACACTACTTTTGATGAATCTGATACGCACATGGTGACATTTTTGAAGAGTCCGTGCAACATAGATTCTGATTGGATTGTATCAGCTGCAAAAAAGATAGAAAAATACTTTTATAACATTTTTTTCTTAATCTCCAATCATGAGAAGTATTTGGCATAGGCAACATAAAAATATGCTTATAAACTGATTGTAAAAGTAAATCACAATTCAAAATAAGAAGATTTGACATTTTGCTTAGCAATTGATTAGTTTTTTTTTCCATAAAAGTTATAATGTTCATGAGAATTTTGATGCATTCAATTGTAATATATTTGTGTTATGTGTCTAAAGAACATATTGACACTTGATTAAAAACTTGTAGGATTCACATTGCACCGGCTTTGACAAATCTTAGAATCACTTCACAAACTCCCAGGAGAAAACCTTGAATGACCATGATGATGATGCATTGAGCAAGTGTTTGCTCTTTGTCATCTCATGTTATTCTGATTCTTGATATCAGTATATCATGTATGCTATTCCTATTCAAGAAAAGTATACATATCATTTTTCTGCAATCTGAATGGGGTAAACTAAACTAGACACTCATTTTGTTTCAGTTTCCGACCTATTACCTTTGTGGCTTAAAAAGGCACACACTCCATGTCAAACTGCTAAATTATAAAAATTGAATGTTGTTCTGTTCATGTTCTTTAATTTTTTTCCAGAGGTGTTTTTCTTTTTTGCTCTGTTCACATTCATCTATTTGTTTAATGAGATACTCTAGATGGTTCTTTAATAAATAAAGGTAACAAAGAGCTCAAACAGCTTTGCATTTGGATCCCACTAATCATGACTTACAACAGGAAGAAAAAAGGAGTTATCAGAGATTCAGAAATTCATCCTACATGGCAGAAGCTTTCCTCCAGCAAAGAAGTAAGTCAAAGTGGATCAAGTTAGGTGATGACAACACGCGATACTTCTTCTCAGTAATTAAACACAGGAAGTTGCAACAAGCTATTGTTCAAATTCATGATGAGCAGAATGTGATCCAGACAGACCAACAAGCTATTGCAAAAATATTTGTTGATTATTATCAATCTTTGTTGGGGAGTAAGGAGAGCCATAGAACCACAGCTTGCATTAGCATACTGAGAAATGGGCATGTACTCAGTATTGCTCAACAATTAGAATTGTTAAAACCTTATAAGGCCAAGGAAGTTAAAGCAGTCATGTTCAGCATTGGTAGCACAAAGAGTCCAGGGCCTGATGGATATGGTAGTGGGTTTTTCAAAGCAGCTTGGGAGATTATTGGTGAGGATATAACAAAGGCAGTTATGGAGTTCTTTGATACTGGCAAATTACTCACTCAGTTAAATGCAACTATCATAGCTTTGATTCCTAAGACTGAAATGCCACAATATGCTAGTCAATACAGACCTATCTCCTGTTGTAATGTCTTATATAAGTGCATATCTAAACTCATTTGTGTAAGACTAAGGAAGGCACTTAGTTTGGTGGTAGCTGAAAATCAAGCAGCATTTGTGGAGGGGAGATCATTAATTCATAATGTGCTGATTTGTCATGACTTATTAAGACACTATAACAGGAAGACATCTTCAAGATGCTTAATGAAAATAGATCTAAAGAAGGCCTATGATATGGTTAGCTGGGATTTTTTATATGAAGCATTACAGGGGTATGGTTTTCCTGAGCCCTTTACTCAGTTAGTGATGAGGTGTGTGACATCCACCAAGTTCACTATCAAAGTAAATGGTGAGGGTCATGGTTACTTTCAAGGGAGAAGAGGACTAAGGCAAGGAGATCCTATGTCACCACTTTTATTTGTGCTAGTAATGGGATATCTTACTAGACTCTTTGGGAAGATGAGTGAGGTACCTGATTTCAAATTTCATCCTATGTGCAAGTCTAGCAAGCTTACTCACCTCATCTTTGCAGATGATTTAATGGTGTTCTGTAAAGGTAATATGAATTCTATAAAAAGAATCATGGAAGCTTTAAAGCATTTCAGTGAAGTAACTGGACTTGTGGCCAACATGGACAAGTCTAGTATCTTTCTAGCTGGTATGGAGGATAGCACCAAGCAATTGATTTTGAAAGGAACAGGATTTGTTCTAGGTTCTCTGCCCATAAGATACCTAGGACTACCTCTATCATCAAAGAAATGGAGTAAAGTGAATGTCATCAGCTGGTGGAGAAAATAACTTGTAGGATAAAAAGTGGTTATGCAAGGCAACTCTCTTATGCTGGAAGAGTACAGATTATCAATGCAGTTCAATTTTCCATATATAATTTTTGGGGAGCTGTGTTCATTCTACCACAAAGTGTATTGGATGATATTGATAAACAATGCAGAATGTTCTTATGGGGAAGCTCAGAGGGACACAGAAAGATATCACTTGTGACTTGGGATAATGTTTGTAAACCAAAGAAATATGGAGGGTTGAATGTAAAAAGATGTAAGTTGTGGAATTTAGCATTAGTGGGGAAATTATTGTGGCAAATAGCTAATAAAAAGGATGTGCTGTGGGTGAAATGGGTAAATGAAATCTATATGAAAGCAGATGAAGATATTTGGAATCATGAACCATCACAAGACAGCAGTTGGTACTGGAGAAGACTGAATGCCCTTAAAGATATGATGTCAACTTGGTAGTGTGTATAGGTTGACTAGTAATGGGCAATATTCAGTATCTAGTAGTTATAATGCTCTACTGGGGAACATGAATGTAATGAGGGAAGCAGACCTGATTTGGAATTGCATAATGTTACCAAGACAGAGAATGATTAGTTGGTTGGCATATCAAAACAAGTTGTTGACTAAAGAAAGGCTACAAAGGATGCATATCCAGGTAGAGAACACAATGTGCTGCTTATGTGATGACGGAGTGGATGAGACTGATCAACATCTGTTTGCTGAATGCAAGTGGATTAATGAAGCAAGGACTGCGTTAGCAACTTGGATGGGAATTGACATTCCACAAAAGGTTTTTAAACAAAGTTTACAATGGATCAAAGGAAGACACTGGAGGCAATTCAAAAAAGAAGTGGTGGCTGCAATTTGTGGAGCATTAGTATATTATACTTGGCAGGCTAGGAATTGGAAAATATACAGGCAAACAATTGTAAATAATAGAGGTATAGTGACACAGATTCAAAGAGAACTGAAAGAAAGAGTGAGTATGTTTAGTTTTGCAAGAAAAGCAAGCAAATGTCCATGCTTGATAGATAGAATTTGTAACTAGAATAGGCTGTTGGTTTTGTTCTTTTTCCGAGGTCTAGGTTCTTCTTGCACTCTTCCTAGAAGGTAGCAGGAAGACTAGATGCTCTTAGTTTGTATTCCTTGTTGGTGTTATGGTAATATTTTCACATTTTATTACCAAAAAAAAAAGAGCTCAAGTTAGTCCTTTCTCTGTCAGATTGGTTATGCACCGTTGATGTGATAGAAATTTAACTCTTAACTGGTTATATTCATGTACTCTTTTCTCCTAATTGATGTTCTGCCGCACGAAAATCATAGTTTAGGTCTGGAATGATATTTCTACATCATCCACTACTTTATTTTCTTGACTATTGAGAGAAATATGACAATGAAAGGAAATCTGGTATCTTGCAGGTCTCTTGGATATGCTCCAATTTCTACGTCCTTTAGTCCAGTGGCCAGTTCTATCAATGTGCTCTTAGATGGGGAATGAGCATTGAATGAACAATACTCGTACAACAACAAATTGAGGTATTAAAAATTCTCTTCTTGATTGATATCTTTATTTATCATGCCTCTATTATACATTTGGTATTATTCTGCAAAAGAGGCGGTAACTTTCAATACACAAATCAATTCTACATGCATGAAACTCGAAGTGGTCTTTTGTTCAAATCTACTCACCTATGTTTGTGTAAAAAAAATTCAACTAATATTCTGATAAAACTTTTGTTAATCTCAGTGAACTTGCAATCTAAGTTGTAGAGACTAAGGCACATCTGATAACCTAATTGATCATCTCAGATGAGTTGTACACTATTTATCCTAGAGTATTTTCCTTTGTTATTTTCTCAAGTAATTTAGAGCTCACATGGCTCATGATTGGTAATTACGATTCATGACTTTGTTTTATGGACATTGATATGTAGGTAGAATTCAATATCACAATATGAATTGGAATGTTAATAAGAGATTTTATTACTCTCTCCATTTCAATTATTTGTTTACTTTCCTTTTTATTTCGTTTCAAAAAAAGATCTCCTTTTTGACTACTCTGTAATATCAATTTTCCATGTGATGTGCTTAAGATCAACAAGATTAAGAGATATTTCATATATTCTACCTATCTTTAATTTAAGACCATATGATTCAAAATTCGTTTTTACTCTTTAAAACTGTGTCAAATTAAAATCAAACAAACAAATTGAAATAGAGGGAATAACATTTTTAGACAACTCTTTTACTCTTCCTTTTTAATCTCTAAGGAAGATAAAAGAAATAAATGCAAAAACTCCTCTTAACCATCGACTATCCCTACTGCACACTCGCTGGTGCAATGGCAAACTTCTTTGCCTCTTCTTCAACAATCCCAACTGGTACTACTACTAAATTTTAAACTTCCGTTTCCAAAATTTATCTTTAATGTTGAAAATTCTCAATTTTGACAGTCATCTGCTTTCATTCTTAAAGAAGTAATTGGGTATTGAGTTACCGAGAAAATTTCTCAACTTAAGATATCATGTATAACAATGGATATATTTCACTATTTATATATCCATCCTATAATTATTTTCTTTTGTAGTCAAAACTTATGCAATAACCGTCACCATTCTTTTTGTCGTTTCACTCCTTAGATCCCTAAGGGACCTATACGGTTTACTTGCACAAAGCCAAAGTATAGAGACTTTGTATAGTCATGGAATCTGCTTGATCCCTTTTATGTGGTTGATACTTCGCTTATGACTAAACAAAACAGATAAGGTGCAACAATCGAGATTTAAAAGAACAGATGGGAAATGTTGTTTATGTATAAAATTCTTGCTCTTAACATCCTCCCTCTAGACTATTTTCTTTGGTTTCCCTGAACTATTAGTCTGTGTAAGGCTAAACAGGTTCATTAGATTTTATTTATGTGAATTTATGTGCATTTATCGAACACTCCATGCAATATATTTTGACTTAAAATAACATAATATTGAAGTGTTATTTGGATGCTCAGTTCTCAAGCATATGTATCTGCAGATACAGTTTATGGAACTTATTTGGAATTCATATTTTGAAATTTAGTATTGCCATTGTATTTTACAAGTCCTCAATTAGGATGCGTTATCATGGTTTTCCTTTTCCTTTTTGAGAAAAAAAATTGACTTATTGATCTCTAGCTTCCTTTTTACGACTTCGTTTTGTATGAAGGCAACTACCTAAATTGATTTCAAATATAGTGGTTTGGGTACATTAGCCAATTCTATTGTTTCTTGCTCCATTTTGAAATAAACAATGTCAACTATAGAGGTCGGTTAGAAGTCGATATAAGACTGTTATATTTTTATTTCATAATTACCATACCAGTACTGTCTATGAAGTCTTTAAGTTTCTTTGCTTGAATGTTGCTATATATGGCAAACGTACCAAAATAATGGGCATTTTTACTTTTGTAAGAATACTAATATCTCACCCTAGAAACATGACGTATCCAATATAATTTTTGTCTCTTTGAATTGGACCTCCATTCATTTTCATTAAGTAACAAGATTCTAACCAAAATTTCGATTCTTCTATCGTTTAACAGTGGTAAATAGTATGAACCATGAGGATGGTAATCTCTTTGATGTTTTGAATGGATTTTGCAGTGTGTCTTACCAGCTTCCTGTACAATCTGTTCTTTGAATATATAAACAGGAACATATTGTTTAAAGTGGGAAAGTCTACCTCAGATAAGCTTGAAATAGAAAGGCTGCTTAAGAAAAATGTTGTACAAGCTGTTGCAGTTCCGATAGCACCTTCACCCTTAGAAAAGCGTATAGTAGAACTTAGACTCTTGTATTTTATAGTCGTCATTCATCTATATATAAAAACTATAACTTTCACATTTTTCTCTATTCCAGGTTGCACAAAGACATTTGATTCAGTCCCTACTCCGAGGAAGGCAGTTATATTAGGCTACAATCCTATTAGACTTTGGATGTCTGTAGTTTACTGGTATGCGTTTTGCTCTGGAAATAGCCATATTTTATAATTTCTATGGCTTTCTTTTTAACAATTTCTTGATTTGTATGTCTATTTTGAATCTTGATTTAGGTGGCTCTATGATTTCAATTTTCGTGGGTACTTTTACGATGATTCATCATATGGCACCCCACATATCCTTCAAAACTTCTGATGATATCTCCAATGAACTTAGACTGACATTTTCAATTATCTTTTTCTTTGACATTTTTACCAGTCACCATATAGGTTAACCCTCTGATTAAGAAATGAAAGTATTCCCACCGAGGTGCACTTCTGGTCATGGTCATGTATTATGTTGAAGTCCTTTAACTTAGAAGATGAAAATAGATGAGTGTTTTCCTTTATCTCGATTAATGCCTTAGCTTTCTAGACAACACCATCAATATAAACCTGAAAAGATATCACCCTTGGTTCTCTATTGATTTAGCAAAGATAGTTCATCTGCTAAGTTTGTTTTGGTAAAGCACAATAAACCTTGCCAAAACATTCATCTCGCTCATAGCTCACTCAATTGTTGCATCAAGAAATTGGATTGTATTATTATCATATTTATGTGCTTTGCAAGTTCACTATAGAAACCAAATTCGAGCTCTCTTTCTCCTAAATAAAATAACTGCAATGAATCATACTGTTGCAATATGTTTTGTTGTGCATTCTGTGCTAAGCTCCTTCCAACTGCTATGAATTCTTCCAAAGTAAGTAGAGTTATTGTCATTCCCTTATCTTGCTTTGTTATATATAGTAACATATAACAAGAGGCCTTTTCTGATTTTCACGTATCAATGTTGTTCATCTTCGTTTCGCCCTTAAAAGCAAGGTTTCAAGGTTGAAATGAATTTCAAAATGATAAGTCAGCAGTTCCCTACTCTATGAATGTGGGATGGGGCACAGGAAAAGGAAATGTATATGAGGCAGAAACTTTTGTCATAACTGATGATGTTAGACTTTTGTAATTTAAAATTGCACATCTGAATAAACTATGGTCCTGATGTTATGGGGATTGATGTGAGGCCAAAAATACATATTTTTAATCATTATTTGTCTCACATTTATTATTTATATTTGTCATTTTTGAGCATGAATTTTATGAATTATGCTAAGTAGTGTATTTTATTTGTAGGAGTAAATTGGTGTAAAGTTGAAAAAGTTTGAAGCTAAAACGAATTAACTATGGAAAGTTGAAGAAGAAAATCAAGCAAGTAGCTTAATGGATTAAACTTTATAAAATAATATATGTTAGGTTGAAGTAGAATTGGAATTGGAATTGGAAAATTCCACGTGACAGTCACTGAAGAGCCACAACAGCATGTTGAAGGCGGTGGAGCACTGGTTCATGCCGAAAATAAAAAGGAATTCAACTCCTTTATGGTTTTGAATTCCTAATTTGTTTTGGACTCAATTATTTTATTTAGGGTTTTTATATCTATAAATAGTCCATAGAAATAATTATTGGAGATCAACCAATATAGAGTAAGGAGAAGGCACTTTTGAAGAAAAAGTTGTCAATAATTTTTAGGGTTTTTTTCTTCTTTCTTTTCTTAGAGATTAGTGGCTAAACGCCCTTGTTCTGGGGCTGTAGCTACGAATCGAATGTTGAATATTTAAGATTTATGAATTAATATTTGGTTGTCATTATAAGTTACTTCTATATTCTTGTTTTAGTATTTCTTGATTGGCCATCGAGAGATAAATCTATTGTTTAACCTTAAAATCGGGAGAGGAGAGGTTAGATAGATCAGAGGATATAGAGAGCTTGATTGACCCGTTAAGTCGAGGTGATTTGTGTTCAGGAGTGACACCAGGATGAACAACTCGCTTGGTTACAAAATAGGATGAAGTATAAATGCTCGCCAATTAGTTTATTTATCCCCGTTCAACGATCTAGTAGGTAACTAATTGGGGTAGGCGACGAGAGGTGTATAGCCCGACTCATATAATTAACCCTATAAACCAGTAACTTGACAACTAAAATTAGTTCTAAGTCGATAATATGATACATGAGATTCAATACATGTTGCAGCCTTGAGATTTTCCAACTATTGTAAGTAATCTTATATTATTTTATTCCTGCTTTCTTTTCATTTGACACTCTTAAATAAATAATTAGACCAATATAATATAGTAAAAATAGTTAATTGACAAGTCCCTTGGGAACGATAACTCGTTTCTTAAAGAATCTATATTACTTACGCGACCACGTACACTTGCGTGTGCAATTGGGAGCAACAAGTTTTTGGCGCCGCTATCGGGGACTTAGAAATTAAGTACTCTTCTCAATCATTATGCAAGACATCCAAATAAACAACAAATCTCTAACCTCCTAATCTCAAGAAAGGACTTTGAGCTCATCAAATTTAAGTTTGCTCACCTACTCTCATCAAAGAAAGCTAATAAAATCACCTATCTATCATGAAACAAGTGCTCTCACGAGAAGAAATAGTCCACACACTCAAATCAAAAGATTGAATATAAATTAAGGACTTAGCATCAAAGAACAACTCACACTCAGAAATAAAATCCACATGTATGCACAAAGAACCATAGGCTTTCCCATTATGTACATCTCCACTAATTGAGCATGCTTGAATATAATCAAATAGGACTTTAACGAGTTATAATGTAGGCTAGGGGACTGGTAGGAAAACTATATAATAGTGACTTACACTTCCTTAAGCACTTTGCACTTTAAGACTTCATCACCCATTATTTTCTTTTTTATTTTCAGCCCTCTATTCAACAATTATTTCACAAGTAATTCTCATCATCTCAAGAATGCTTCAATCTTTTTTTCTTTTTCTTTTTTTTAAAAGTTTTCCTTCATAATAGTCACCCTCAACTTACGTATTTTACATGCGTTAAGGTGCACAATATCCTTGGAAGGACCAGGGCCATCACATTCTTTCAAAGAGGGGTTTTTAAGCACTTTGTAGCTATCATTAATTACCTTTTCACTCAACCATCCCTTTTTCTCAAAATTGATAATTAGAATAAGTCTATGCTATAATGTTCAAGGAAGCAGGGCGTAAAATATGGTTAGCAATAAAAAGCTACAGGCTCAAAGGGGCTACTAGTGATATATATCTAAAAAGGCTAAAATTTATAAGACAAATCAAAGAAAGCCTATTATCATCTCCTAAACAAGCAACACTTTTTTATTTCGCTTCAATAACATGCAAGGCAAGTTCTAGACTAAGATGCAAAACATGGAGTATACAAAATCTCACCACACATGGCACAAGTATCAATCAAGATGGATCAATTCCACTTCTAAGAGAGACAGGATCATAACAAACTACAAAATAAAATAAATTATATACAAAGTCACAACCATGAGCTTAGGTGTCAAAGAGTCTGCATTTTTTTTTATCAAGCATTCACAAGAAAGTACTACTAAAAAATTAGACCTAAATAGCAAGTATCACACCACTCAAAAGGGTCTTTTCTTTTCTCTCAAAAAAAATAAAAAAATAAAAAATTATTCCTAATAAAAGACACTCGGTTCAAAGGGACTATCCTCAGGAAAAGAACCGAAAACAAAAGCCAACGAACTCATCCTAAAAAATAAAAGACTCACTAAAACAGTAAAAACTAGGAATTCATTCCTCCACCCCACACTTAAAAATATGCTATGTCCCCAAAACATCAAATAAAATTTAAAACAAGGGTTAGAAAAACTTCCTGAGGCCTTTAAGCCTAGCTAGTAGCATGTTCTCTTTATTTTCATCAAGGGTCGTACGCACCCCACACTTAAGCTCAAAAGTGCTCCTTAGCTCCAAATTTAGGATACTCAGACTTCTCCAAAACCTGTAAAAACAAAACCAAAATAAAAAAATGACACTAATAAAATGAGAATAAAATAAGAAGTTACACTATAAATTGGGTTGCCTCCCAATAAGCGCCTAATTTAACGTCGCGGCATGAAGTAAATTCACTACTTTTCTTTCCACTTTGAACTTATGAATTGTACCCCTAACTTTGCATCAACTTTTTTTCTCCTCTCTAGGGGCAGTGGTATAAAGAAAAAGGAACCAAGTAATATATGTCACATCTTACACTTCTTGGCCCTTATGTGAGGAATGTTGTTTTGTCTACATAGACTAAAAAACTTTAGGATATAGGGGTCTTGTATCTCATCTATACACTCATCCATTAGTTCAAATGATATAGAAAAGTGTTTTGAATGAGATTCAAAATGCCTCAACTCTAAAGCAACATTATTTACAACATTCTCACTTTTGTACTCTTTCTCAACATCGATATTAAGGAATAAGGTATAGTTGAATGGTTGGAATTCCTCTTTTTGTTCCACTTGTTGATCATCATCCACGACAATTGATAATTGGACAGTAGACGCCCCAATCGTTTTATTCAAGTGAGCCTATAAGTCATGAATATCTAAACCAAATTGATCTATTTCTTGTGTGAGCTCAACTCTTCCTTTAATTAGTTGGGTTGTCATGTATGTCTGACCATCACAGATAGACTCGTGAAACTTTAAAAGTTGAGTTTGTTCTTGTAGCCAAGATTGACTCACTATCTCTGCTTTTTCATAGCTTTCTCTTTGTTGGACTGCAATATTTTCTAATTCAGCTAGGGCTGTAATTTCTAATTGAATAGCGTCAAACTCATATAGAAATTTCATGATTGCTTTGTGCCCTTCTGTGCATTCAAATATTTGTTCAGTGATTTCTGAATTAACTTTGTCCAACATGTCTGTACATTCCATAAGTGAAACTTGTTTTGCATTCTCCACTTTATCGCCTCTACTAACATCACAAATAATAGAAGAATCATAATAGGGGTTTGAGGGAAGGGAATAAGATTTAGGACAACCATTCCAATGAATATATTGACGACCACATATATCACATAAAGGACATTCATCAACCAACCATGATTTATCCCAATCATCCATATCAATAAAAGTACCAAATTATTCAAGAAAAAGAAAAAATATATTTGTTAAGAAGAGAAAAAAAAACCGAAAAAAAACTTCTAAAAACAAAACTTAAATATATAAAAAGAAAAAAATATAACTTAGACAAATAGTTAATTTCTAAGTCCCCGGCAACGGCGCCAAAAACTTGTTGCTCCCAATTGCACACGCAAGTGTACGTGGTCGCATAAGTAATATAGATTCTTTAAGAAACGAGTTATCGTTCCCAAGGGACCTATCAATTAACTATTTTTACTATATTATATTGGTCTAATTATTTATTTAAGAGTGTCAAACGAAAAGAAAGCAGGAATAAAATAATATAAGATTACTTACAATAGTTGGAAAATCTCAGGGCTGCAACATGCATTGAATCTCATGTATCATATTATCGGCTTAGAACTAATTCAATACAATAGTTACTATTGTATTTCTAAATACACAGAGTTGTTATCCATGTTTTAAAAGCTTTTCTTTATATTGCATTTATATTATTGCTTTATATTGAAATGAGTTAAGTTGAGTTGAGTTGAGCTCATGTATGTTCTTTCAGTTCCTTTCAAGTTTATGTCTTGTTTTAGAATTTCCCCCACATACTCGTACAGTCAATATACTGATGCCATTTGGCCTGCATCATTTTATGATGCAGATACAAGTAACCAGGATCAGCATCCAGCATATCGTTGATTCTAGTTGAGCTTCAGAGTTGTTGGTGAGCCTCCTTGCTTCCGAAGGATCCCTTTTCATTACTTTATCATTTTAGTTCATTAGGATGTCGTGAATCTTGTCTCGACATCCATCTCAGTTGTTAGAGGCTTCATAGACAATTAGTTGTTAGAGGCTTCATAGACATTACTTTATCATTTCAGTTATGCTCGAGACTTGAGTTGTCACTTTGGCCAGCGAATATTTATTTATAATACATTCTTAGTTATCTTTGAGCTTTCGGTTTACTTTTAAAGTACAATTATGTTTGAGTAAAGCCTTCCACTAAGAGTTAAGCCAGGCCAAGGGTTCGCTTGGGGCCAACAATAGTTCTCGAGTGCCAACCACGTCCAAGATGTAGGTTCGGGACGTGACAAAAATATCAATAGTTGCAATAGATCAATGCACCCTTACATAATTCGTATTAAATATTATTTCAGTAGGTCATACACCCTTACGTATATTATTAAAATAATAACTATTATTTAGAATATTATCTTTTCCTATTCCAACTATATCATTGATTTGACCCTTTAAGTTTTTACTCTTGCAAGAATAACATTTATGACATAGTTTTATCCATATATCATAATCAATTAGATAATTAAATGGCCACTTTGTAACTTATAGATGGGTGTGGTCACTTTATAGCTCTTTAGCTGGGAAAAGGCATTGATTCCCTCTTGAACTTGTCTCGAAAAGTCAGTTACATGCTTAAACTATTATGACGACATATTACACACCTTTACTATATAAAAGTGAATTTATTTACCCCCGAGACGTGTAACACCACTCTCACAATATGTGGTGTATTACACTCGCTGCCACATCAGTGCCATGTCAGCGACAGGTTAGAAATTAAAAAAATATATATATTCTTTTTCATTTTTAATTAACTTTTCTTTTGTTAACTATATTTTATTCTAATTAATCTCCAATTAATTATTAAAATTCTCTAATAATTATATTTTCTTCATAGTAATATTACAATAAGATGAAAATTTTAACAATGACCGCCAAGAACACTAATCGAAATATGGAGCTGATTTATGGAGTGGAAAGTCTTCCGTTTCTCTCAAAAAAGCATGTCATAGCTGCGGCGGCTAAGAAACCCCAAAATTTTATCCCACTGATGGCATTAAGAAATATTTTGTTAACAAACACAAATCAAAACCCACAAAACTTAGATTGATGATAAGTAATTTACTAAGCAAGCTGAGAAGAAGTTGAAGAAGGAGAGATTTTTGCTTAAAAGAAAGAGGAGAAAAATGTGCTTCCTCAAGAGGGTGGGGTTGAAGAAGAAGAAGACGAGGAGGGTGGGTTGTGAAGAAGAAGAGATGTGAAGAGTGGGGTGAGGTCTAATTAAATTTTGATTTTTTTCTACTTTAATAAATCTGACACCCCTATTTTTATTTTTATTTTTAATTATTTTGCCACATCAGTTTTAGGGGGTAAATAAATTCACTTTTAAGTAGTAAATGTGTGTAATAGGCCGTCATAATAGTTTAAGCGTGTAACTGACTTTTCGAAATAAGATTAATGGGAAATTTATGCCTTTTCCCCTCGTTAGCTTGCAATTTAGTTAGGAGTTGAAAAGGTTGTGAAAAATATTTTAATTACTTAATATTTAACTTATTAGATATTTATAACATTTTAAATTGTGATAGGAGTAAAATTGGTATTTCAACTTTTACTTTTATGTCTTCCACTTTTAGTATAATATAATTAATTAATGTAATATACATGTGCAAGCATGTACATTTAACTAGTAAGTAACAATGAGGTGGACTAGTCATTTTAGACATGTCATACTATGTACACTAAGAGAGCAAAAAGATGGAAGAAGTATAAAAGGAAAAAAGTGGAGTTAATAAAATTGGATTAAAATGCTAAATTTAAAAAAAGAAAATTTCATGTTTTATATATTAAAAATTAATTAACTATCACCACACAAAGACTTGAATTGTGTATCTTGTAACTTTTAAAGGCCCGAATTGACTCTTAAGCAGTTTAGCTGCAGACATACTTGTGACTCAATTTGAATTGTACTAATGAAATATATTACTAAAGAGATATATCTTTACTAAATTTGACCCCCTTCAAACTATCATAAGTGACATAGGTTTTTATTTCTGTGACCATCAATTCGAAGCACTCTTGTTTAAATATGAGGTGAAGCATAAGGGGTTACTATCACCATTATCTATGAGTAACATGTAATTGATTTCTCAAAAAATAATAAAAAATACACCCACACAAAAAAAACTCTTTCTTTGGTGTACAAAGATTAAGAGTTAGATGAATGATAATCCTACAAAAATCATTGGCATGTATGCTACTTAATATTTCTATAGAAATAGGCAGAATATAATAAAATAATATATCGTATTGTGTTCGATTGGTGTATTGCATGATTCGACATAATAAGTTTTTGTAAAATACCCTTAAATTTTTATAAATGAAATTTGATTCATAGTGTAATTACAATATTGTTTCCTTTCTATATATCATTTCTTATTGAGTTAATATTTCAAAAGGTCACTTCATTTTGAAAATTTATCTAACAAAGTCAATAGTCTTATTTTATATCAACAAAATCATTCAACTTAGAATTTTGTATCAATTAAATCAGTCAACTAAACCTAAAGATAAATTTAGTTTTAAACCAAATCCGGCCCCTATGCTATCAAAATTTAATGTTTTCCAAACCACCTTGAATCTCCTCGCAATTGTAAGCACAGTAGAACATTTTGGGTTGTTAAAAACATCAAAATAAAGATTAAAAAAACAAGAAAAAGTTCAGGATGTTACACGATTTTCCTTGAGGTTTATGTTCAAAGTTTCGACATGAGTTGAAGCTCGAATAAGGTCAACTACGCTGTTCACGTCAAAGTCCTCTAAAAACAATTCAGTTGAAGCTCGAATAAGGTCAGCTACGTTGTTCACGTCAAAGTCCTCTAAAAACAATTCTAATGTTAGAGATTTCCATTTCAAGTCTAGATCTGGCAACCCTTTAAACTCCTGCAACATGTACGGGACCTGCACGTAATAAACTCTGATTTATAGAGTCATGATAAATGCACAAAGAAAAACCTAATTTCGAAATTCTAACACACACAACTGTCCATTTTCTTCCTATGAGTTATAGCCTCAATCATTTCTTATTGAGTTTATATCTCAAAAGGTCACTCCATTTTGAAAATTTATCTAACAAAGTCAATAATCTTATTTTATATCAACAAAATCATTCAACTTAGAATTTTGTATCAATTAAATCAGTCCACTAAACCTAAAGATAAATTGGTTTTAAACCAAATTCGCCCCTAAGCTATCAAAATTTAAGATAACAAAACTATCAAATCATCGCCTCTCAACAAATTGTCCACTTTCCTCAGCACCCAATAAAAAAAAAGAAAAAAAATACCTATCTGAATTTGGAGCCTCACTTGGACATCTTTGATTTGACGATCCTTGCACAGTCCCGAAATGCATGTACCAAGCAAGTCTTTCTTTAGCCATTTCTTGTACCTGTCCTCATATCCAACTTTATACCTTTTTGTGGCCATACTTTCTTTCAAATTGACACGCCTGATCCATTCTTTGAGAATTTTTTTAGCACGAGGTATCTTATCATAACTGTCGTAATTAATGACATATCGGCTAGTGTCCTATTTCAGAAGTATGATTTTCTCAAGGCTGAACTACCGCATTACTCTACTAGGGTTGTATGACAATATCCCTCCAATATCCGCAAGAATCAGGAAAGGACAATGAGACCCTCAAATTGTTATTTTTTCGACATAAAGTCATCGAACATCCATTAAATATTATTCTCCCTTACATCGTAAAGGACTTGAGCCCATGCCTTTCTTATTTTCTGAATCTTGAGGTTTTGGACACTTAGACTGAATTTGTGGTGGTCAAGGTCATTCAATCCTTCTTGTTTGGCCAGCTCCTATTTTTGAGGTTCTTCTCTTTTAACCAGATGTTTAGACATCCATCATTGAAGCAAAATGTTACATCCTTGAAAAAATGGATGCCCGTCTTTGTATTGACTCAAGGATCGATAAATATCAGCTAGAATGACCAGGGCCAAATTGAAATACATTTTTTCTTTTTCTATCTTACCAATACCATGGAAGATAAGATGTGCAACCATGACGAGTTGAGAATCATTTCATTTTCCTTATGTTGAGGAAATACCATGGTTCCCAAAAGGCATGTAGAAAATGACAAGGCTTGAGTTTGACTCCAAGTAGAATGATCGACAAACTCATTTGGAAACTCCCTAAAATAATTTTTATGTCCCCAACATTCAATTTTTTTTAAAAACAGAATGTTTGGAATATTTAACCAATATGCATTCATCAATAACAAAATATCCTTCATTTCTTGGCTAGTTGGCTTGTTTGGTAATAGAATGTGATGGTCCGAATATATCTTTCTGTTATTTCACATTTCAATGTTTTCCAGACCATCTTGAATCTCCTCGAGGATTGACGTTATCTCAACATCCCCAAATCGATAGATCATTCTTTCACTATCCAAAACCAAGTAATGACTTCAATAAACTTGGGCCAAACTTGAAGATTCATTGTTGAAGGAGGGTTGACCATGTGGATTGAGATTTCTCTCTTTCGGTACCCATTGAGGTGGTTCCACTAAAAATGAAGGAGGTTTGGAGTCTTGGTGACCATGTTGAAACTCAGAAGTCTTCTAGCCATCTAAAAAACACACAAAGGATTAGAAACCACCTAACCCATAGGCATTATAAATTATCAAACGATGCATACATCCTTCAAACACATAAGCATGAATGTCCATTTGAATTGGGATTGGATTCAAGGTGGTCTTTCTAATGGGCCCAACGCGCCTTGGGTGTTGGATCATCTTAGGCAAATGCGCTAATTTCAGGTGTTTTATTTAAAAATATATTTAGACTGATTTAAGAGTCGCCACTTAATTTTTAAGAAAAATCAAGAAAACTGATTCTCAATAGATTAAAACAGGAAATCAATTGAAAATACTTAAAGAGGGTTCAGGGTTCCTATTAATATTCTAGGAAGATTTTTAAAGCACCTAGAATATCCGCTAATGCGGTTATCCGACAACTAATTTATTTGGCTAAAGTAGTTTAACTTAACTTGATTGAACAAATCTTGTAGTTAGGACCATTTTAAGGGAGTAACAGAAAAATGTCGCGATATTATTTAAATAAAGTATTTTGTAAACTTATTTATTTATTTTAAAGTCGAGTGAGAAACGGCTAATTTAGTTAGGTGATTAATTCAAAATGGGTCTTTTTTGGGGATTTGAAATTTTCGACCCTAAGATTAACGACAAATACAAACACAGTGAAGTAAAGAGGGAAAGAGGGTGGGACCCAAATCTGGTTTCTGTCCGCCTGGACCAGTATTTGGGCCCATTTTTCGTTTTGGGCCTTCGGCCCATTTGAATCACCTGTACCTGTCCTAAACTAATCATAAAAAGAAATATATTTTATTTTTGGGCCTTAGGTCCATTCTTCACCTGTCCTAAACTTCTAATAGAGTATTAAGAATTAAAAGACAAGGGCTTGGGCCCTAAATAACAAAATACAAATTTAAATAATGAGGAGTGGGCCTTTGGCACAATCTTTCAACTCTTGATTTCTTGCGCGTCTTTTCAATTCCGGAGCCTGTTCGTCGATTTTAGTGGCTGACTGACTCGATAAAGGAAGATTTGAGCCATTACGGCTCTCCCGAAATGCAAGGGGAAATAGGAGTTCATGGCGAACTCGGTTGGATTTCACATGTGGCAAGAACAAATAAAATACATAAGTAATACTCATAATAATTCGTAAGAGGAAATGAAGCAATAAGACACTTTCGGTACAATAACTCCAAAAAAAGAATTAACAACATGCCAAACACACGATTTAGCTAGACTATTGTTGACCCCCAAATCGAAAAATAAAATAAAATTAGTAAGCATTCGAGAGGGGCTGACCTTACCGACCTTAAGAATCCAAGCAAAATTTAACAAGTATAAAAATGTAATGCATTTGGACTAATAACGATGACCAAAGGAGCTTAAAGGAGATTTAAAAAAAAAGGCACTAAGACATCTAGCCATTTCAAAATCCCAGGAGAAATCCAAATAATTAAAATAAAATAAAAAAAAGTTAACTGAAATACCAATCAAGAATGACCCCTAAATGTTCAACACCTTAACTAGCTTAAAGGAGAAAAAGGGCAAGCATGCTTTTATTTTCCAATTAATCCAACGCAAACTAACACATGTTTTCAAATAATATTAAGAAAATAAACTTGGGAAAGACACTGCCATAACACAAAAAACAAAAATAAAAAAAAATCTTGGACCAATTTAATAAATGTAAAACAAGCAAATCTTGGTGAAATATCAAATATAGAAATGACCAACTAGCTTATAAAGTATCATTAAAGAATAGCTCAAGTCAAACCATATTAGATTAGCTCGAAATTTGGGATAACATAATCGTGCATTTGAACAAACTAATTCATACAAATATAGCACATTTTCCACCAAATCGGTATTTAAACAACACGCCGATCAGCATAAACTACGCTCAAATCTAGCTTCATATTCTTAGCATTTTCGGAACAGGATAAAATATGTTTGGTGAGACTGACATGAAAAGACTCATACTAGGCAAAAATCATGGACAAAGGGGGGTAAGATTATCAAGCAGCAGACGAATAAATTCTAGATGAGTATAAAGGTTGCAGCCGAAGAATTATATACATTATGATTTAGAACTTAAATCAGCGAACTAGATCATACTTCCAAACTAAAACCGCATTAACAACTCAAATTAAACAATGCCAGGAGATCACGCTAAGAATTATTCATAACAACCAAGAAAACAACACACAAGAAAATCATTGTAATCTAAAAGGAAACTAAATCAAGGTCATAAGGAGTACTACCTTTTCGAGGGCAGCAAACGGAGACGAAACGAGTTGTCGGAGATTCCCACCACCACCAACGAGTTCCAATGGACCGGGAGGATGAAAGACGAGATAAAAGAGTGAAACTCGGACTCGAAACTCGTCGTCTTCTCTTTATTCTGTAGGTATTTTTATACCTATTTCTTGTTGTGTTTCTCTCTGTCTACAAGTTAGAAGATTCAGCTAATCCCTCTCAATATTTTCTCCAACTATTTTCTCTAACTCTAAATTTCCAACTAAATTTTCTAACACCAAATTTTTACTTCCAAAAAAAATCCCCCCCCCCCCCCTCAACAGTGAATAGATACAATTATATATAAGGGAAATTAGGTTTGAAAAAATGGGGGGGAAAATGGATCCAATCCGGATTGGAATCAAGGCCCAATAATTCAAACTTCAAAAAAACTTTCACCATTGAAGGCAAGCATGCTTTTTCTGAAATTTCAACCCATTCCGGAAGAGGAAAGGGTGAGACGAACAGTCGAGATCGATTCAACGTCCTTGGCGAGCTACATGGCATGATACCACAGCTGCAAGGACGATCCTTTGCTGAAAATGGTGCTGGAATCGTTGAGATCAAATTTGTTGCGTCTGGAATGGGGAAGACGCCAGGGGTACTGTTTTGGGTATTGTTGTACGTAATGCTAAGTGTTGTTGGTGTACAGCTGGTGGATCTCTTTTTTTTGAATTGTTGTTGTACGTAATGTTGGTATTATTGTTGTATTGAATTGGAAATATAGGTGGGCCAGGGGTAATTGGTTTTGGAATGGGCTAGGATTAATTGGAGAGAAAGGAAAATTGAAAATGGGCTACTGAATATTGAAGTGGGCTGCTGGAAACATGGCAAATAAATGGCTCAATTTCTTGGTCTTAAAAAAAAAGTCCAAGGTAGGGAATGACTATATTTGTAATTGAATTACACTTGTAACCAATTTTTTAAGTTGAAACTATAGACAAAAATAAGACGAAATAATATGATTAATTTATGAGCTTCTTAATCTTAGCAAAATAAAATAATTAACTTGATTATAAACTAACCAATCTAAATAACTCAAAATTATAAATATAAACAATATTAAACTAAATTGATAAAATATTTATTTTAATAAAGTAGAAATCTTTTGATATGATTTTTTTTTTTAAAAAATATTTTATAAAAATATACCTATTGCATATATAGTTATATGAAATGTGTTCATTATTCAAAATATAATAAAATCGACTAAAAATACTTAAAGTAGCCTTGAAACTATTTTGAATTTTATAAAGATAATTATTCTAAATCGTTTGAAAAATCAAGAAGCTCGGAAATTAATTATTATCGGGGGAGGGCCAAAATTGGGTGTCAACATCAGGGATTGAGTTTCGTTGTATGTAAGTTGACTCAGAGTCGTTTATTTGAAGTGGACAACTTGGGCTGGGGTAGTTAGCGACCGTTAACCATCCAGTGACCAACTACATTCGCCATGGTACACCAAGAAACAATTTGGATAATGAACGACTACGGCCTGCATAATCGTTCTTTAGGCTTTTCAAATTTTTAAAAAAATGTCGATTGACTGAATAAATGATATGCACACAATGATAGTTCTATATTTAAAATTAAACACATAAAGCGCAATCAATGAAATAATTACAAATAGTTAGTCAAATAAGCAATCAACTCAAAATGGTTAGAACCTAATCAAAACCCTAGCAGAGTCGTCATTTCTATTTTATGTTAAAAGAAAAGAAATAAGGGACTTAGTCTTCAAAAAATTTTATCGAACCTTTATAAGAAAAATCAATTCTTTAAAGAGTCGCTACTTAATTTTTGAGAAAAATCAAGAAAAAACTTATAATTTCAAAAGACTCAAACAGAAGAAATCGTTTGAAATATCAAAGGGGGTTCATGGTTCAAATTCACACTTTAAGAAGGATTTAGGCATTTGAAGTATCCACTAACACACGATTATCCTACGACTTGAAAATCGATGTTATTCACAAACTTTGAAAAATTAATTAAGTAGAGAGAAGCCCATTTTTTAATATTACTTGAAAAGGCAATGAACTAAAGATAATTTTTCAAGAAAATAACTTTTATCAATAAGCAATTAAATAAATAAATAAAACTTAAATACTTCAATTAACATAAAAAATAAGAAAGACCATCTTTTAGAGAATCAATTAAATTAAACCAAATTGAAACAAAAGTTAGAGTTAATACAAATAATAAAGAAATAAGAAAAATAGAAAAAATGTTTCAAATTTGGGGTCCTTGCACAAATTCCACACCTATCCTATATCTAAAATGAGGGCTTGCTGATATTAAAGAGGAACTTTCGCATATAGCCACTCAGAAATAGTCTAATTACTCTCCATAGCTATAGTTTGATAATTAATTTGTAGCTACATGTTATAGGGAGGAGAGAGGCAAGCGAGATTGGTAGAGAGAGGAGAGAGGCGAGCGAGAGAGGGCAAAGAGTGGGAGAGATGTGAATTATATATGTATATCGGTTAGATAATTATATATTATACATATGTATTTGTATGTATGGCCAACGAGATTGGGAGAGGGGGGAGAGAGGCGAGCGAGAGAGAGCAGAGAGTGGGAGAGAGGTGAATTGTATATGTATATCAGTTAGATAATTGTATATTATACATATGCATTTGTATATATGGCAAGCGAGATTGGGAGAGGGAGGAGAGAGGCAAGCGAGATTGGGAGAGGGAGGAGAGAGGCGAGCAAAGAGAGGGCAATAATTTGTATAATCTCATTTGTATAATTCGCGGCTACGTTTGTATAATTCGTGTGTTTTTGTATAATTGAGTAATATAAATTCTGGAATTATACAAATATGATAAAACTTGAAATAACAAATTGATACAAACATAAACATATGAACTTTAAACAGTTTTACAAAATATATTATACAAATTAATTATATAAATTAAATTATACAAAATTTGAAAACTACACGTTTATACAAACTTTAAAAAGTTATACTCAAAAAGATTAAATGTATATGGTGACAAAACTGAAAAACCAAAGGAAATCATCGTCATATACAAATATAAACCATCGTATACAAATACAAATGAAAAGAAGAATTGCTAGTTGCGAATTATAGAAATGTGACGAATTATACAAATGTGGCTAATTATACAACTCGAAGTCAGCCATGTAATTAACGGTTAATGTTAGTCGTGAGTGGTAATTATAACAAACTATAGCTATGATGAGTAATTAAGTAGTATAAGTTTGCTTAACCGCGTAATTTTCCGATCTTAAATGGATTTCAGCCCATTGAATTCTTCCTGGACCTGTTGCGATTGTATTTGGGCTTTGGCTCATTTTCGCCCTTGAAAAGTTGTGTATACACTGACCGTATACCATGGAATATGGATTCTATATTGACCAATTTTCCTGTATATCAGACTGTATATTAAGTGTATACATCCCACTTCAGCTTCCACAACCTGTAATTTTGTTTTCAGTCTGGTATTTGATGCGTTTCAACCTGTATATCATGTATAGTAAGCGTATATGAGCTGTATATCAGCCTGTTTTCACCTCCAACACCTGTTTATGATGTATACTTAATGTATACAATCCATTTTTGGACTTTTTAGAGTTGTAAGTTTGCCTTTGACCCTCTAAACCTGCTTCCCACTCAAAATTTGCATATTTGCTGCCAATTGATGCAGTAGAGTCGAAGAGAAAGACTTTGGCCTCTATGGCCCAATCAAAAGAAAAGAGTCCACTAGACTAAAGAAGGGGTTCACATGCAACAAAAAGGAACTGTAATAAGGAATTAGAATTGCTATAATCAATATTTAAATGAAACGTCAACGAACTGTATATTAATGCTAAGATCTAAGATACAAGACAAAATTGATATCACTGAATAAATAAACAAACCGATTAAAGAAATTTACTACATCTCATCGAAAGCAAGTATGTACAAAACATATTCTTTAATTAAAGAAGTTATCTGATGATTGTAACAAAGTCACATGCCAAGAATTAAAGAAAGGTATGACTTCAAAACATGTATCTTAGAGACAATAGACCACACCAATTTTAAATAAATAGAAATAAAACAAGCCAAACATAGCACTAAGGAGTTATTTCTTGAGTAATTCTAAAATACCAATAAGGGGATGACCATATTTTATTGAAAGATATAACATTCAAGAAAAGCCATCAGTGAGATTATATTGTGTAGAATGAGCAGTAAATTCCTAAAAGAAGTCTCAAGGTGTAATTTTGAGTAAAATATCTTCTTTTAGAAATTCAATGATTCCATTGGCTCTGAAACATGTTTTATGATCGATTTGGACTATTGAATTATGTGTAAAGATTTCCGAATGAAAGGGTCAAATCAAGTTTTCTTATAATTGATGTTTTTCTTGACCCGTTATTTCGTTGGCAACTATGTTTATCACGAGAATTCTTCCTATTTTCAACACTGGAAAGCTCGGGAGAGAGATTTTGGGAGATATTTCTTGAGGGAATTCATGTGGGTAAGTTCCTAACTCAATTTTCAATCATTTCCTACAAATTTTGTTTTCAAAATCAAAGATTTCAAAAGAGGGGATTTTTCCTCCAAATTGAATTTGAGACTCAATTCTAACTCGATTTTGGTTGAGTTTTCACCCACAAACTCCTTGTCACCTGAGAATTATGTTTTTTCAAATAAAATTCCGTTTTTCCCTTTCTTATTTTGAAGAGATCTTTTAGGGATTTTAAACCTTAGTAATATGGGCATATATCGTTGGAACCCTTTTGATGGGTCATTTCCATTCTTAATTAGCAGGGCATCATAACCTCTAATTGCTATTTAGGGATCAAAATTCAAAATCCCTTTATTTATCTCCTTTATCAAAATTCAAAATCCCTTAGATTTCATTTAGGGCACAACTTTTTATTTTTATTTTTCTTCGTTCTAAATCTTCATAGCGTTCTTAATCTTCATAGGATACGATATCTCCTAAGTCTATTTAGGGTACAAAATTCTTTATTCGTCTCCTTTTAAAATCTTCATAGGATATAACATCACCTAATTGTTATTTCTAAGGAACAAAACTCCCTATTTTTGTCATTTCTAAATGTTTACAGGATATGAGATTCCTTAGTTAATTTCTATTTATGGCGCGAAATATCTTATATTTATTCTTTCTAAATTTTCATAAGGTACGACATTCCCCTCATTGTAGGGAACACAATTTCCTATTTTTCTTCTTTCTAAATCTTCATAGAGTACGATATCCCCTAATTTTCATTTATGGCACAAACTTTTATATTTTTCTCTTTTCTAAATCTTCACAAGATACCATATTTCTTGATTTGTCATTTTAGCCAACAAAACTCCTTATTTTACTCCTTTCTGAATCTTCATAGAAAGACATTAATTATTTATTTTTTTCAAATTACTAATCCCAATTTAATGAACTCTTACTTGTAGTCTTTTTAACGTGTGGGATAATAAATTTTTAAACTCATAAAATAATCTAAGGATATTCATAACTCCACTATCATTTGCATTACTTGAAGCTTTGTCCATCTCCCAATGAGTAAAAAGCAAAATAAACAAATTCTACTACTTATATTCAAAGCTCAAACTAATATAATATATGTTACTTTGAAGCAACAACTCACTCTCTCCATCTATAAATTCTACAAAATCCATGCACACATAATCCCCACAATTACAAAACAATAAACAACTCACTTTTCAAGTTCAAGTTTCGCTTGCTGCTTTTCATTTGATAAGAGTAAGTGCTTGTAGCTCGCTCGCTCTCCTTAGAAAATGGCAAAACCTAGCTATACCTTGAAGGACAAGACCTTAAATGGCCTAGGCAATCTCATAAGACTCCTTCCAACAGGAACAGTCTTCATATACCAATTCCTAAACCCTATTCTCACAAACAATGGTCATTGCACTATCATCAACAAGTACCTATCAGGAATCCTCATTGCCCTTTGTGGTTTATCTTGTGGATTTTCTTGTTTCACCGATAGCTACACCGATAACGAGGGCACAACCCATTATGGCATAGCCACAATGAAGGGGCTTTGGCCAACATCTAAATCGATGGACACAAGTTCATACAAAATTGGTGTAGGTGACTTTGTGCATGCATTTTTTACTATAGTTGTTTTTGGTGTTGTGACTATTTTGGACAGGAATACGGTGGAGTGTTTCTTTCCGGCGTTCGAATCGACGGAAAAGATGTTGATTATGGTGTTGCCACCGGTTGTTGGTGCAATTTCTAGTGTTGTGTTTATGGTGTTTCCTAATAAACGTCATGGTATAGGGTACCCTTCCAACTAATAGCCAAGATAACTAAAATGGAGTTATCTTGAGTTTAAAATATTTTATACTAATGATTTGATTGAGTTTTGTGTTTTGAGAAAGGTTTTTTTTTGGTTGATTTATTTTATTTTATACTAAGGTGTGCATATCAGTATATGATGTAAATCACTTGAAATGAATATTATAAGATTTGGGGTTTCAAATTTATTACTTTGTTGGTTATACAATGAGCTTGTTATATATCTTGGAAGTATTTTGAGTTGTTTTTTCTTAATGTTCAATCGTGCTATATTCTAGCAAACATCATATATACATCACATTTGAAGTGTGTTTTACTAAATTAATTTTATTAATGATGTTTTGAAACTCTAAATTTGACTACTTTTTTGTAGTTATTTAATACCAAAAGATATAAAAGGAAAAACTATAATAATTTTTTTATTTCATAAATTGGACAAGTAAATCGAAATAACTCTATTTAGTATTGGGATCAAGTAATATGAAACGGAGAAAGTAACTTAAAGCTTAAGCTCACTTTAACGAACTAACTACCTCTCTAACTAACTAACAAAGTACCATCAAAATAACTATATTTAGTATTGGGATCAAGTAATAATTAACGATAAGCTTATGCATATATATATAAGATCGAGTACAAGGTACAACTCAATAAAGAAGTTCGTAATTTCAACATGATCATAATTCCTTCTTTCATATAACTTTTCAATATCATGTTATAGTAATGTTGATATAAACTTAGATTTTAATATTACGTATTCGTATAAAACATGTATAGGCATATTTCCACAATTTGTCACGTATGAATAATGAACTTTAGCATTGATCAAGTATAAATTAAATTCTGTTAGTAAAATTTATGATGGAAGCATGAAAACCAAAATAAATCAGAACATCTATTTCAGCAGCTTCCCAATGATTATTCTTTCTTAATTAGTATTTTCCTTGTTCACTTTTACTTGTCATATTTCTTTTTACGAGAGTTAATTTGACTAATCTTCGAAGCTTAATTGAATTTTATTAATTTATTATTCAAAATTTAAATGTTCAAAAACTAAAGTTGCAATCCTTCTTATATTAATATGATGAAAAACATATTTATATCTTAAAATATTGGTCAAAGTCTATACCACTGTATAAAAAATGATCTTTAGCGGCAATTAATTAGCAATTGTCGCTAAATATATATTTTTAGCGGCAATTAACACTCTTTGTATATGTCCCTAAAGGCTTTAGCGACATTGAATCTAATGACACTTAACTAGTGCCGGTAGTTATTTTTATTGTAGTGTACAACTTGACTCTTAAAAACAAAATATCACAAGTAAAAATAAACGGAGGGAGTATAGTATTAAATTTCTTTAGAAGGTAGTATATATGTTATTGAAACGGATAATTAATTATTTGAAGAGAAAAAAAAAAGGAAATGGGAATAGAGATACCTGGAAGCAAGAGTAAGTTATTGCTTTGCTTCCCCGTAATTAAAGTGACATATATAATCATAAATATCATCATGACATATATATATATACTCAGATTTCTCATTAAATTCTTCGTTACGAAATAACGAAAAAAATTCATTATGTAATGATCGATTTTGTGTGAAAAACATTGATATTATATTTTTTTTTCTCAGCCTATTTTATTCTTATTACTCTATCTTTTAATAGTAGTTCTATCTCACATCTTATTTTTCTTATAGGTTTATATATAACGATAAAAAAATATACAATCTATGTAAACATTGTATCTATGAAAATGATACAGTGCGACACAATATTACACAATATAATATGATATATTATGAAATAATACGGAGCGTAAACCTTGAGAACTACTTTCTAGTTGTTGAAATATCTGTGTAACAATTTTCTGACTTTAGTAAACATTTTGTAGCATCAGCATGATCTAATTAAGTGCAAGCGTGACACAATTTTAGAACCACACCACATTACTTGTACGTATACCAACAATTTTTTTTTTCTAGTAGTTGCACCAGCGATTAATTATAGACTAATATTTACCAACAAGAGTTGTAGTGGATTTGTAAGTACATGATCTTCATTCTTATCTAAGAGGTCTCAGGTTTGAGTTTTCTTTGTTACGGAGTCACCTTTGTTAGAGATTGCTTTATCCCCGAGACTTTCCAACACGAATTCAAATTTAGTCAGGGCTTCAATGCGAATACTAGATAAAGAATTTTATTTTAAAATTATAGCTTACTATTTGAATGTAATCATTCTTCAAATTGTATCATCTTAAATTAGAGTTTCTAATGGATTCAAAATTAATTGTTTTATTACGTGTAAAATAATGTTGTTGTGGACATTTCTTTCTCATGCCCCAGAAATTTTAAAGAGTAAAGCAAAGAATTGGAAGAGGATGTTTAACATCATGGCAGATATTGATCTAATTAGCTTTTTTAATTATTGAAACTATATCCTAGATTCGACTCGGATAAGATATGTAATTATTGAAACTATCGGTGATTAGCATCTATATTAGCATGCTTTATGAAATTTGTCCCTTTTTTTCATATTTTTATGGGTTGAAAATTGGGTGAAGCTCATATTTACCCAATTAAAATAGGGAAAATTTATATAATAGCAAACTAATAATTCAAATTAAATGTCATAATCACAGTTTGACTTAATTGTACCTCGTAGCAAACTGTTGTTATTTCGCCTCTCTCCCTGGTGAATCTCGCTCGCCACTCTCGGCAGTCTCTCCCTCGCCTCTCTCACTTTTATACAAACACAAATGTATAAAATGTGTTTGTGTTTGTATAAAACGAGAGAAAATTGTATATATATATATATACATATATTTTCGTTCCCCTCTCCCAGATCTCGCTCGCCTCTCTCACTTTATACAAACACAAATGTATACATTGCGTTTGTGTTTGTATAAAGCGAGATAAAATTGTATACAAATACAAATACATATATTTTTGTCCTATACACTTATGATTATACAAATACAGATCTTCCCCTGTCCAGTTTTCTTTTGTCTTTCTCTCTTTTCTCTCTTTATACAAACACAGATTATACAATTGATTTTTTTGTATATGTATACTGAAACAGATTATACAATTGCTTCTTTTGTATATATGTGTAGCGAAATATACATATTAATAGCCATAGCAAACATAAAGTTTGCTAAGGAGCACAATTATGCAAACTATAGCTATAACATACAAATATGATTTTTGTGTTTGCTATATGTGAAAGTTGCTCATTAAAATATAAGTTATCTAACTCAATAAAATATGGATTAAATTGATTGATATTATAAATATGGGCTCAAAATTGTCAGTTCTAATCACCATATGTTGGACTAATAATATTCGTTCAATTGCAAACTATAGTTGAGTACCAAATAACTTGTCTTTTAAAGCCAATTAGATATTCTGCAAACAATAGATTTAAACACTTTTAGCCAATTATTGAATTAAGAACTAGAAAACTATTTAAAGGAGGAACTTATTATGAGGAGAATTTTGATGATTCAATAAAAATGGTAACTAGTTCCAACAAAAATAGATAACATATATATGCATCATGACTTTTTCTCACTATTTTAAACTCTACACGTAATAAAAGTGTTACGATTAGTCACAAAGAAAGGAAACAAAATAATGTATATAGTTGCTAAGTGGTCACTTGTCAAATCCCTCTTGAAGAACAAGAACTTGTCATCCTCTCAACTTTCTGTTTTACTTTCTTCTGTTTCCTACTATTCTTCCTACCTCTGCTTGCTGCTTTCATGATGTCCACCTTAACTATATGGTGATCGGACGTGCCTTTTGATGAAAAAACCGAGTATGATCCAGGTACAAATGCATAAGGAAGGCCTTGCGATCCCAAAATATAATCAACTCGAGTTCCATATTTACATGTTCCTTGCACATCTGTGTCAAAATGAGAAAGAACATGATTGAGAAATGTTGATAGCAAATCATATAATGGTTACAAGTAATATTGAGAAAGATTTCATAGGAAATTTTGAGATAAAGAATCATACTTTGGCCTTTAGCAATGATAACAACTGACTCACATTCCCCTGCAAACTCTTTTGCATCATTGTACTCTTTCTGTTTCAAGAAATTCATTACCTCAACTCTTGGAGTTGGCTTTCCTATCTCCTCATAATACTGCCATCATGACATTGTGTGATCAAGAAATTGATAAAAAAAGGATACCAGTAATCCAAGAAAAAGTTGTACTTATAAGACTCGGTTTTCTTCTTACCTTTACGATATCATTCCATCTCTCTAATGAGTAATCTGAGGCTTCAAGAGAATTTATCCCTCCTGCTAAAATATGAGGACTGTCATTTGATTGTATTATTGCATTTATTTGCTTCATTCTCCAATTCTCATCTAAATGATCAAGTTGAGTACAACAGAAGTTCAACTCTCCCATCCGGGGTACATCAACCGTAGCCTTAAGAACATTTCTGCAAACCAAAACACCAGTTATATAAGGAGCAATTTTCAAGATAAAAGCTTTAACAAACCCCCAAAGACTAAATAAATAGAAGTGTTTCTATTTCTAATAGTTTAAACGTTTAGATAACATAGCGCATACGATTCTATGAACATAGATATAGTCAACATAAGTGTTAACAGAAGGAGGTACCTGAAATCTTTTTCATCGTAGATTTTCTGGATTCTCCATTTCTTAATAGGCCATTTGGATAAAATAGCATTACCAAATTCAGGAGCCCAGCTTTCAGCAAACACATAGTTCATTCCAAGAGCACGAGCCAAATCAGATAAAGGGCTCATATCTTTCTCTTCCTCAGCCTTCACATCTTGTAAAGCCAGTATATCAGCATCCACTTCTTTCAGCACATCAAGAATGGTCCTTGTTCCACTCAAGCAGAACCCTCCATAATCATTAATCATCCAATTAGCCATAGCGGGGAAGCATATCGGAGACCTCACAGGGCCGAGGCTGTTGTTGTTTAAACTTAAAATCTTGGTGGAATCATCTTCCAAGATTCCAAGTACCCTGTTCTGAGCTAATGAAATCTCATTCTCAGGAAGGTTGATTGAAACTTTTTGCTTTGGTTTTACTCCATTTGTTAATATAGGATGAAGAGGGGAATGCCTCAATATGCTCTTAGGACGATTATTCTCAGACTTTACCTGGTTTTGAAATTTGAAACCGTCATCAATGTCATCGTCATGAGAAAAGATGGATGATTTTTCAGCCTTAGGCACAGCAGGTGCAAGGGAAAACAACGCAGCATTAAAAGTAGCTAGTCGAATAGTCCTACTCTGTCCATTTGGATGAGTTGATGATGATTTGAAACTTAGTTTTTCTTTAAGCTGACCATGACTTCCTCTTGAACTCAGCTTCCCAAACCTCTTGATCACCACCTTAGTCCTCGGACGACGCCACATCAGCCATTGCATCCTCGAGCAAAGCTGGTGAATTCTCCGTCTGAAGACATGAAACATGCAGGAAAACTGTTTTCTGCATGAAAGCTGCACTGGAACCTCTGTTGACTGCATGGAAGTTCTCTGCAATTAAGTTTAAGCTAAACTAGATGGATTTTAATGAATTTGAGGTTAGTCAAATTTCTTAAACTAAGCCTTGATTGAAGGTATGAAAGTGATACTAGAATTGATACCACATTTATACTACTTGTCATTGAAAAGGATATTGTGTCTTACTGGTGAAAGTCTTAGTAGGGCAAGTTAAAAGTAGATAAAGAGACAAAAATACATCCCAACTGCTCCAAGAAATGAGGTGGGGTTTGAATATTTGACATTGGTGGCATATAATGGTTGAGCTTCTTGTCTTGTGACAACAAGCAATACCTAACTCATACCTGTGAACAAAGACTTTCTTTCTCTTAGAAACTTAAACAACTGTAAAGATAAACAAATCCTCAATTTTTTCTATTCTTGATTGATATATTATAATAGATATATGACCTTCATTTACTTCAGTTTTTTCCCACATTAGTCAATGGAAAGAGGTCTAAAACCAAGAAATCATCCAACAATGGAGCAGTTTGTTAGTCTTGTGACATAAAGTTTAATATCTTTTTTTAAAATAAGATATAGAGTTAAGGTGCCACATGACACGCACCAGCTAGTCCATTATTTGGAAGATAAAGGTGGAATAGGCTTATGATATTAATAAGCTTTTGGAAACAACTTTTACAAGTCATTTTCAGTCGTTACAGAACAGAGTGATCCATTCGGAAATGGTCTCTCTACCCCCAAAAGGTTAAGGTAAGGTGTGTACATCGTACCCTCCACAAGCCCCACTTGTGGAATTATACTAAGTATATTGTTGTTGTTGTACAGGACAGAGTGATCATTTATCTTCTGGCAGATGCAAATACAACTCATGACATCATTTATGTTAGGCATTTCAGTGCTTTGATACTATCAAAAGTTCTACATTCTGGCCTACTACACTAAAGTGAAATAGGGGGTGGAAATGTGGAGGTGAGCCAATCAAGCCTCAATTTCCAGGCGTTACCTAACACTCTTGGCAATATTTGTGAGTAGAACACTGATTGGGGGGAAAAAGAGAAGATAGGATAAACCTTATGTACAACTTCAATCATTTGCTGAGTAACATTATACAAAAGCACAAACTGCAATCATTTGGCTAGTCTGAAATTATATTATATTTAAGAAATGGCCATCTTAAGACCCAGCTCAAGTTACAAAGAACATGATTAATCCTTGACAAACAATGGCACATGCCCATGTCTGATCTAGTTTTATGTAGTATTAGCAGTTTAAGAAGACTTAACATTCTAAACATGAAATCCCTTACTGAACTTGCAAATACAAAGTTCCTGTGAAAATGCTACTCCATGGTGGTGGTTGGTTAGCGCGACTGCTTAGGATTCCTAATTCCAACTCTTCCATAGTTCATTCCATCAATAACTTAAATCCCCCTTTGATTTGCTTTGTTTCTATATAAGTAAATCAGCACAACTTTGAGGATGAGGCAGAAGGAAGCATAATATCGGTAGTTTTCTCTTCTCCCTGGCACTAGTCATCAAACAAGGTATCTAAAAGATTTGAAGGTGATTCCTCCTTTCCAGTATCTTCAAAGAACCCATTTGAAAGATTTTCCTTCTTCAGTCTTCGCTCCTCAGCAACAGATTCAGATGTTTCCATGCAGTAATTTTTCTTTGCCTGTTTAAAAGGTCTTTCAGCCACAATGAACTTGTTCCCTTCACGTGTTCTCTCAGAGAATCCAGCCCAAACTGAGATGATTTACATTTTGAATTTCAGTCCACAATATAGCTAAAACTACATGATCATATAAGGTAATAACTGTATTCAAATGTTGGGAAAAAATCACATATACAAGTGGCATACAACAAATAGAGAACTAGACTAGATATGCCAAATGATAATATTAAAACCAGAGCCATTAAAATGGTGTTAAATTTAGCTCTCAACAGCAGCAGTCAGTGACTTCAATTTCATTGCAGCTACACATGGTACAGTCATCTCAGTAGCCATTGGATTGGCAAGATTGCACTGATCTAACAGCAGATGATCACCAGCAGGACATCACAGACCTTAAAGAATGGCAGAGTTGATTGACACTCGATTGAGGGTTTAAAGCTTACAGTTAAGTTCCAGTGTTGTATCAGAGAAAAATATTATACTTAATTGTACTGCTTAGAAAAGAAGATTTGTTTCTCCATTTCTTGGCATTTTAGCGTTAAAAAGGCCCTCCATTTGTCATAGCTGCACAACTATTCAAGCATCAAAGTACGAGTGCTGAAGCATACAAGAGCCACAGTCTTCTTAAACTATGTTTTATTCGATAAAAGAGACTAGAGCAAAGAAGCAATTAGTTTTAGCACTGAAAAAGCCAGGTATATTTTTAAAAAGGTTATCCTCTCAAATTACTGAGCTATTCAAGTAAGAAATTTAGGAGATACAGCCTCTCGTTGATCCAGCAATCAGCTAGCTATTCCATATTTTCATGTATCATACCAAAAGAAAACTTTTCCTAATTAAAGTACAAGAAAAAGTGCTTAGCACGCTAGCAGCCTCTAGTCCTCTACCTTCCTTTGGCCGTGAAATCCTCGAGATTATTTGAAGTAAAAACAGTTTGTCTGCAACACTATGGTGCTGGAAAACCAACTAATCATATTGAAACTTTCTTGATCTTCTGCCGATCAGTAATTACACATATGGCCTAGTGGAGTTCACCAGTCGGTTCGGCACATTTTCGAAAGATTTTGGTTCGGTATTTTCAATTTTCGGTTCTACAAATACCATACCAATTTATTTTAATACTAAGGAAAAGCAAACAGCAAAACACTCTAAAAAAATGTAAATGTCATAGCAGCAACACTTCCACCACATGAAAACAAAGGCTAGAAATCTTGATAATTTCGGTATGAATGGAGAAGGTAAGAGCAATATCTTGTCGTATGAAGGAAATTCAATGTACAACAGAACTAGTACGCTGGGCATAACTACACAACAAGGAAGGGCTAGTCTAGATGTAAGGACTCTCCAGTCTCCACTTCCAACCATGAGGTAAGGGGTTCGAGTCACCGACGGAGAGGCAGAGAGCAAACTGAAAAATGACACTGTTGGCTCCTAGATAGAAGAGTTTCGTGGTGGGGTTTACCATATATTTATATTTAAGAAATAGAATGAGAACAGCAAGCTGGCTCGAGCACCACGTGATCCCAAAAAAAAGAGAGAACTAGAAACTGAAGAACCTGATTTAGCTTTTTCTTATTTCACAAGTAGTACTAACAAAAGGTAAAACACTAGATGCAGGAAGAAGTCACATAAAAAGATCTGGTCCTACTTTTAGAATGATAGAGCAATAAAGCTAACATTATCAGGTATAAGACACAAAATGTTTCTGTCCAGTAAGTCGCATGGAAAAAGTCACCAAAAACAGAATAGAACGAATAAGATAAAAGCAGTAGTGATTATCAATAAAAATTACCTCCAAATTGATGCAGAACAATGGAAGCAGCAACAGTCACATTCAATGAAGCAGTACCACACCCATATTGTGGAATATATACAAAGAAATCACATATCTCACACTCTTTTGCAGAAAGTCCAGTACCCTACAACACCAATTTATTCATATTATGGTCAATAGGCCAATCGTTATCCTACCCTAACATTTGTTTTTCAGAACAAATGACATTCACAAACCATCAAGAAATCAGTAATATTTCCCACCCATAATAAAGAACAAATTGCTAACACACTAAGGAAAACTTCCAGAAATTGCTAATAGAGTTCTACCATAAGATATTTCGGTTGAGGAAAGTGCATCATTGTGATCAAAATACACTTAGCATCAATGAACCTACCTCAATCCCAAACTAGATGGACGGCTATATGAATCCTCACTAACCATTCTACTCTGTTCAGGTTCATTTCTAATACAAAATATTTCTTCTTATAAGGCAAATTGAGATTAATGTCTCTAATCCGATTTAGTGTAACTGTAACAACAGATCAGTCCTAATTTCCAATTAGTTAGTATGTAACTAATATGGATCATTTCAAAATTTACAACAAAAAGAAGCCGAAACATATTATGATTCTAACCTCATTGCCCAGCAGGAAAGCAGTACTTCTCTTAAAAGGATGTTCATTTACTGCAACCGCATTTTCTGTAATTTCAACTCCACATATATCACAATCTCTTTCCTGTTCAGTAAAATTCAAAAGCAACCATAAATGATCAGCCTCAAGTTTCTCTGTATATTACGAATCCAACACTTACAAAATTAAGTAAAAGAATTTCGTTTTTGGAATTTTGAATACCTTGAGGAAGGTTTTAGCATCGGCAAGGGAGTGGAAGTGGCGGAAACGGACGTGAGAAGTGGAGCCGTGGCTACCGAAGGCGTTGAAATCTCGACGGCCGACAAGTATCATCTCCGAGACGCCGAACGCGGTGGCGCTACGCGCTAAGGTTCCGACGTTGTGTCTCTTTGCTATGTTATGTACCAGCACGAAACTCTCTAGTTTCTTCTCATTTTCCATCTCTTCGCTATATTCCCGCCGGAAAAACACCACAAACTGAACTGGTTATTGCCCGTCGCCGCCGTGCTCGGCTGAATGAGAAGTCTTTGACGGCAAGGTTTGACCGGCAAGTGAATTGGGCCGACGGAGGTTTCTGGCCCAGTATATGTAATTATGTATGGACTATGGACGCTACTGTTATTAAATTACATTCAGCGTCCCCAAAGTTTCAATTAGTAAGGTTTTAAGAAGTAGTCGTTTGGTTTGAATTCAAGTTATGACGGAATTAGTTATGATGAGATAAATTATAATGGGATAAGTTATGTTGAGATTATATTTTATTGAGTGTTTGGTTTGTTGTATTCAAAATAATAATTTTGCATAAATTTTAAGAATAATTTATGAATGTGAAAAGTGATGTATAAAAAATGTTCAAAAGGATATTTTTGTCATTTACTTATTTTATCTCGGAATAAGTTATCTCAGAATTACTATACCACCCAGGGAGAGATAACTTATCCTGGTACTAATTATTAATCTCGGGATAAATTATACCGAACATGCCAACCAAACAACAAATTAAGTGAATCTACAATTTAATCCCAGTACTATTTTATGTAATCTTCACACCAAAAGACCCCTTATAATACTCTGTGAAAGAATATCAGTACAATTGGGTTTTCACAACAATGGAACTCAAAATTTCTGCAACCAAAATGGATTTTGAAGCCTCCTATTGCACAAAACAAGCTCAATTCCCATCAAATTCAATGCAAGATTGGATCTTGACTGTTACACTAATCAGCTAATTAGGCTTAGTATTTGCCATGTCAGCAAGTTCTGTTATAACTGACAATTAGTTAGTTACTTAGTTATACAATTATTGTTCATTATTGTTCCATTGAATTACTGCTCATAAATTGGTTAGTCGATCAGGAAGTTAGTTGAGAATTAGGCTGAATAAGTCACTACTATAGTTGTATATAAACACATCTCATATGTACACTTCAAATCATCAATAAACAGATCATTGTTCTCTTCTCTAAATCTCTCTTCTTCTCTAATTCTTCTCTTCTCTTCTAATTGTTTTGAGTTGTTCTTCAGCACTTTATCTCAATCCTCGAATCTTCAGTGATTCTTGCAATTGAGCTAACATTGGTATCAGAGCTAATCTTTTCTTGGCAACAATGACAAAAAATATAAGAGCAAATGATGGGTCTTCTAACAATGAAGTGGGGAAATTGCGTGAGACGATGTAGAAAATGTTATCAGAAACGGGGCCTCTTGCAGGGGAAGTTTCGAATCTTAAGAGATTGGATCAAATTGTGTTGGAATTGAAGGATCAACTGGCGACTGTTAGAGATAAATCACAGAGATAAGTTCTTTTTTTAAAAATATTGTGTTGTTCTATATATTGGAAATGTATGATCTTTTATCTTTTTCAAATTTAAATATATAATGTTATCTTTCTCATATTTGATGGCTTGTTGGGTTTTTGTACTTTCCACTTCTAGTGTTGGATATTTGTGATTTCTCTATTGATGGTGTGACGGTTTGATGTTGTGTTTCTTCTCTCGTCTGTTTATTTGCATGTATTCTTAGGTAATAGAACCTTAGTTTAGTTAAGATGCGTCTCTTGGCTTTCGGTCATAATCTAGGGATATTTGTGCCTTATCTCTTTAAAAGTTCATTGACCCTGACACGAGTGTTGCAATAAAAAAAATATGAATTTTCATATTGTAGGTGTTTTGTGGTAATAAAAACTTCTCCCCGCAAGTTAGCTTCATGTTCCTTATGAATTAAAAAGACTCGATTGGATATGATAGGTAATTTACATGTTCTATGGTGATATTTAATAAATGTAAGTTCTCTCTTCTTTCGGACATACTTACCACCCCAATAAATATTGTCACCCGGATAATATTAAATGACAGTAACTTAAATTATCTTATATTTCAGAAGGATGTATGAATTTTGGTATAGTTGGTAACATCTTTTGAGTTATCTGTTGATTTATTGGATTTTATTGGGTGTATTTTGAACACAAGATAGCTTCTGAGCTTCTTATTCTACCAAAAAAGGACACTTCATATAGCTTTTCGTGATCCTTTGATATTCGAAATGTAAAACAAACAAGGATTAGGATGTGAAAAGAAGAACAAATCTTTTTCTTTTTTTGTTATTAACATATAAACACTTGTTTCATGTTTATGAAAAAGAAAGTAATAGATCTTGTTCCCCTTTTCCTAAACAACTTTTCTTCTTCTTTTTTATGGTATTGATTGTATTTATTTATTTACATCTACTAAAAATCAACTTGATCTTTGCTTCTTCCTTGAACCTTTGCCTTCAAACTACAACTTGTGCTGCAGCTAGCCTTGCAATGGGCACCCTGTTAAGCACATGAATTATACAAAAACCATTAGCCAATCGTCGATTAATATATTTAATCGTCAAACACAATGTCTTTTTTAAAAGTTCAAAGACCTGAATGGAGAGCAAGAAACATAGTCCAATCCAGCCTCAGCAAAAAATGCAACTGAAGAAGGCTCCCCACCATGTTCTCCACAAATTCCAACCTGTTTATATGTCACGGACATAAGTTAAAAATGAAAAATGTTACTCCTAGCATAAAAGTTATTTACACTGTTAGTGTATATAAGTTAAATCTCTTATTCAAAGCCACAACTGACCTTCAAGTTTGGCCTTGCAGCCCGACCTTTTTCTGTAGCCATCTTGATGAGCTGGCCAACACCCTTTTGATCAAGAACCTGAGAGATATTAAATCTTCAAGCATCAACATGCTAGTTTCCGAACTTTTACATTTCACATGGATATATAGTAGTTTGAGATATGGCAAGCTAACCTCGAATGGATCGTGTTGGAGGATGCCTTTCGCTAGGTATATAGGAAGAAACTTGCCTACATCATCTCTACTATATCCAAATGTCATTTGTGTGAGGTCATTGGTTCCAAAGGAAAAGAACTCTGCTTCTTTAGCAATCTATCATCAAGTTCCAGTAAAATATGGAGCATAAGCAAACAATGTAGCAAAATGTATGCCTTTCTAGAGTAGAACTTAGATATTTCATGATTGAATGTATATATCATGAAGAGGTTAGTAATTGAAAATCTTTCACTAGTTAAGTAAGATCATGCATCGTTTTACTCTTGGCGACTATCGTTAATAAGTTGCTTCAAAAGACATACCTCTTCTGCAATCAAAGCAGCTCTAGGAATCTCTATCATGGTTCCCACCTTATAATTCAACGAGGTACCCATCTCTGCGAAAACCTTTTTGGCAACGTCACGGATTAAATCAACTTGATGACCTAATTCCTGTAAATTAATGATGCACTGTTACTTATCAACAAAAATAATCAATTCCACCCCTTTGTATACACTTCATAAAACGAAAAGGGCGGTTATACCTCTTCATTCTAGATACATCAATAATATTCAAGATGTCAGAATAGGATAACTTATATTTTATACAAACCACAAAACACATACCTGAGGTGTTCCAACAAGGGGAACCATTATCTCTGGAAATACTGAAATACCCTGGTTGTTCATAGTTATAGCAGCTTGAAAGATCGCACGAGCCTGCATTTCTGTCAGTTCCGGGTAGGATATACCTAGCCTGTAAAAGAGAAAACACAAATTTACTGTACGAGCGAAAGAAATGCTCTGTATATATATAGTTTCAAACACACTACATTTCCACCAGCAATTTACAAGCAGACCATTATAAGGAAGTCTGGTTCCGGATTGTGAGACGAAAAAAAATACTGCATTGCTCAAATCAGAATTTGGATAAGCACTACCTAGACCAAATTATACATTGACAGTGGAATGTGTGACTAAACACATGCACCTATGTAATATATACATTTAGAGATCTATATCTCAAGGAACTGGAAACTTACTATAACTTTCTCTCTTTTATACAACATCCCTTAGTCCTTGCAAAGTAATGCAGTAAAAGTAGATCAATTGTTTGTGAGACGAGAAATATCAGACCTGCAGCCTCGAAATCCGAGCATGGGATTGACTTCTGACAATTTCTCAATCCTAGAATAGACATCTTCCTCGCGCATGCCTGTATGTGTTGTTAGTTCACTCACAATCTCTTCCAGGTTCCCTTCTGGTAAAAATTCATGAAGTGGTGGGTCTAACAGTCGAATTGTCACCGGAAGACCTGAAAAGATAGGAAACTTAGTACACCGGATATATTCACTTTGGAAGTTTATGTCAACTTGAAAAGTTGGACAGACATTCCACTAGCACAAACTAAATCCCAGTTATGGTTGTGTTCTTATGAACATAGAAATGAAGTTTTATCATTGGGTGTGTCCGGTCCTCCAAAAGTAGTGCATATTTATAGGATCTGACACGGGTGCGGCTGCATTTTTTGAGAGTCCGAGCAACGTAGACTCTCAATATGAAAAGGAAATAATGTTAGTTTTCTATTGAAATTACCATCCATTGCACGGAAAATGCCCTCAAAGTCCGATCTCTGGTAAGGCAACAATGAGTCGAGCGCTTCCTTCCTCTGCTCAAGAGTAACTGCCATTATCATCCTTCTCACAGCTTTTATCCTTTCGTCTGATGCAAAGAACTGAAAGAGAGATGTGCATCAGCTCACATTGAATAAAAAATGAATTTCATAATTAAAAGATGTGGCACTTTGCTTGAGACAGTACTGTTGTAATATGTTGCAAGATCTCACAACAAGACAGTATGCGTAGTAAAAGAAGAAGAAAGTACCATGTGTTCTGTCCTGCATAGACCAATCCCTTCAGCACCATTATTCCTTGCTGCCAGTGCATCTTCTGGTGTGTCGGCATTTGCCATAACCTAATCCATTGGCAATATTCATGATCAGTTAAAAGTATTAAAGTTTACTTATGCAACATAATACTACTGTATATCCTGCGGCACCTTGATGCGCCTGATCTTATCAGCCAAAGCCATGAAGATCTCCAAATCACCAGTCATAGCTGGAGGCGATAGTGGTTGCTTGCCCAAGATTACTTCACCTGTTGATCCGTTCAACGAAAGCCACTCTCCTTCATTAATCACTTTGTCTTCAATGATGAGAACCTGCACTAAACTGGTCACATGAATTCTTCCAAGTTCCTTAATGTCAACAATTATGTTTCATTTTGAAAAGCTATAGTCGTACCTTTTCCGACTCATTAACACGAATATCAGCACATCCAGACACACAACATTTACCCCAGCCACGGGCTACAACAGCTGCATGAGATGTCATGCCACCTCGTGCGGTTAAGATCCCCACAGCAGCATGCATGCCTCCAACATCCTCTGGACTTGTTTCAGTTCTAACCTTTATATGCCATAATGGAAAAGCTCAATTTCAAGAATGGAGAAAGTGTTAATAGCACCAGACAGGAATGTTGTGGATGCTGTTTCCAAGATTTCCAACCAACATCCAAGAACTTTAATTAACTCAAGAAGATGAAACACTGATATTGTATCCATAATTAATTGATGAAAAGATTTCAATAAACAATGCCTTATTCAGAAACACTCCCCTCCCTCCATCCACGGTAACAATATAAAAGAAAATAAATAAAGGATAATGCACGTAAACAAAGATACCATAGTGCGGTAGCATAGCTATCACCATGATTAGTAGATACAGGGTGAGGTGAGGAAATACCAAAATAGCACTCTTCCCTTGAGCATGCCATTCTTCAGCATCTTCAGCGCTGAACACGACCTGTCCCACTGCTGCCCCAGGAGAAGCAGGAAGGCCCTTAGCAATCACCTTGTCTTTATAGGCCGATGGATTTTCAAACTGTGACAAGCAAAAGAACAAAATAAGTATTTATCTTTACATTTCCAATAAGTACTACCTCAGTGCTACATCATACATCATGCAAAATTTTAAAAAAATATCCGGACCTGGGGGTGAAGAAGTTGGTCTAAATGCTGTGGCTCCACCATCTTTACAGCTGCACGCTTGTCAACAAGTCCCTCATTCACCATGTCAACTGCTATCTTTACAGCTCCTTTACCCGTACGCTTCCCTGTTCGGCATTGTAGCATCCACAGTCTATTTTCTTGAACAGTGAATTCGATATCCTGCCATTCGTCAAGACATAAACAGAAAAAGATTCATAATAATGGTCTGATTTTTCTATTTATTGGAGATGTATAAATTATTTAACCAATCTAAAAACGGTAAGGTAAAACAAACAAACAAGCCTTAGTTCAGTATAATGCCAGAGGTTTACCATCATATCTTTATAATGTCGCTCTAAAATCTCACAGTTCTCAACAAGCTCCTTGTATGCTTCAGGCATACACTCCTTCATTGTGTCCAAGTCCTGAGGTGTTCTAATTCCAGCGACAACATCCTCTCCCTGACTAATGCATTTTTATCAGCTTTTTTTGACAAAAACAATGAGACAATCTTAAAACTCAAATGCACCATAAAATGAACCTAAGTAGCATATTCTAGACCTGAGCATTGATTAGAAACTCTCCATAGAGCTTCTTCTCGCCAGTGCTCGGATTCCTAGTGAAGAGAACACCTGTTCCTGAAGTGTTACCCATGTTCCCGAACACCATGCATTGAATGTTTACTGCAGTTCCTTTAAGTCCTGTTATCTGATTAATGCTCCGATATTTGTTGGCTCTTGGACTGTCCCAAGAATCAAAAACTGCTTTGATAGCCAACTCCAACTGTCTTTTGGGATCTGTATACAGAGTCATATCCACAAAGTTAATGTACTCTCATAACCTTTGGAATTTGGTTTAAACCAAAAAATTCACAGAGCAGACCTTTCGTGGCCTTTTTACGATTCAGGCCATCAGTAAAAGATGGCTGTGGTTTACATTACCTGAAGGAAACTTTTCACCCTTAGCTTCCACATAGACATTTTTGTACTGCTCCACAAGCTGTTTAAGATCAGATGCTGTGAGCTCGGTGTCAAGCTTCACTCCTTTGGCATCCTTCAACTTCTCTAACTTCTCCGCAAATAATGAATGTGAAATGCCCATTACCTTCAAACAGACCACTGTCAGAACCACAGGAGATAAAATCTACGACGAGACTTTAACCAGCATTCTGTTTCATTTTCAAGATATGTCGGAAAATTTTAAAAATTATAAAAGAGAAAAAAAAACATTAATGAGGATATACTCACCACATCTCCAAACATGTCAAGAAATCGCCTGTATGAGTCATAAGCAAACCTCTCTCCACTTTTGGCAGCCAAACCAGTAACCACTTCATCATTGAGTCCAAGGTTCAAGACAGTATCCATCATCCCAGGCATAGAAATCTATACATAGATCAAGAAAACTCAGCATTAGTATGATATAAAAATTAACTGAACTACATAAACATCGTCAAATGGACCTAACTCAATCCCAAAAAGCTAGCTCAAGAGATGAGGACTGTCCAATATCATCTAAGGAGACCATGTACTCCATCCACTACCGTTATAGTAATCTAACAACGTAGCTTGAACTTATGATCATTCTCAAATTGGCCAACCAGAAAGATTAAAGCTTATATACAATCAATCAAGATATTTCTTACTGCAATTTGCACAAAAGATGTTTAGACTATAGACAGCTTAACTAAAGAGGGGCCTCTTGAGAACTCAAAATATGCATCACTTATTAGATATTCAACAAACTAGCTTGACAATTAACAATATATCACAAAATGCATAAATTGGGTGACTTTACTGAAAATGACTTCTTATAGAAAGTACTGAGATATTAGAAAGCAGTATAAACTTACAGCAGCACCAGAGCGAACCGAAAGAAGAAGGGGCTTGGAGGGTTTCCCAAGGAAAGCCCCCATATCTTTCTCCACAACCTCCAATCCTTGTAGTATCTCCTCCCACAGTCCTTGTGGAAGCTTTTTAGCAATCTGATACTCCTGGCATGCTTCTGTTGATATAGTAAGCCCCGGCGGCACGGACAATCCAATGCTTGCCATTTCAGCTAGGTTTGCTCCCTTACCTCCCAACTACAACACAGTTACAAATGTGCACAATGAGCTCAGTCTTCAAACTATCAAAGCATACAAGTTTATATAAAAGATTTACACTTTCAGGCCACCTAAAAAATAACATCACCTAACGTTATAAGTGGCAGAGCTAGAATTTTCAACATCAAGTATAAACAATATAATTTTCCATCGAAGGGGTTTTACTAGCTCCCCTGATCCTTAATAAGTGAAATTAAGGCTACAACAGTTTAAATTACACTCATAGTGTATATAAAAAAGATAGAAAAATAAACTTACCAAGGACTTCATGCCCTTGTTTCCTTCACTTCTTCCTTTGCCAAAAGTATAAACTCTCTGTCCACAAAACAGAAAATTTTAAACTAATTGAAATTCAACTTACACATAGATAAAAGTCCCATATAAGTTCCATATTTTGAAAACTCTCCTATTATTAGGAATCACAAAAGGTCTATACGATGCGAATTCAGATTAATTGGTACCAAACTAAATTAGAGATGAAAGAGATAAGTCCAATTGATCAAATAGTTACCTGCATGATTACTTATGAACGAAAAACACTCTTTCTTTTTTGATAGAATTCTTGACAAGAATTGACAGAGAAATGGTTGAAATATAACAAACTTTATATACAGGCAAAACGTGTTAGTAGTATATATAGGTGTCAAGTTTTAGTTTACTGAATAATAAATTCAGCAGAGCACGTGTAAACTAATATCATTCTGTTGAAAGTCAAGTTTTTTCATTAATGGTCAACTGACTCCATTTTAATAGGTGAACCCTTGGTTGCTAATCATTAACTACTCAATAACACCTCTAAATTTTATTTAGAAGCATTTGTACATGTTTTTATTAGACATTATCAATTAAAATATTGGATCATTTATGCTCAAATATTTATTACTAAATAAGCTAACCGCTTAAAATATGATTAAATCTAAAATTTCATTTATTAATTTTGAGAATCCGAATTAATAATGATTACTTAAACAAAAACACAACCAATAATACACATCATTTATAAGGCCAAGTGAGAGTACTACCTTTTTTGCAGTTGATGTAGGTTCTGAAACAGGACTCAAAATTGCCTGAGGTGTAAGATTTTGCTTTTTTATTGGAGTTATTGGGGAATTTGAAAAGCCATTAGGTTCTTGTTGATGGCACCTAATAACTTTACTCCATCTTGAACAATTCATATGGATGCCAAAAGAAGAGTACTTTGCTAGAAATTGCTCTTCTGCATACTTGTGTTTTAGTAATTTTCTCATGTACATATTATTTGTATTGGGCTTTAACAACAATCCCTTCATGGTTGAACTCATCTTTCTTCTTCAAGTCCTAAGTCCCCTGTTATAACCTGAAAAGGATAACTATAGTCAAATCTCTCTATAACGATGTTGTTTGTCTAAAAATATTTTAATTGCTATAGCAAAGTGTTGAAAGAATACATAATACTCTCTTTTTTTCAATTTGTTTGTCCGATTTTGACTTGACATAAAGTTTAAGAATTTTTTTTTAAAAAAATGAATCTTGTGATCTTAAATTAAAGATAGGTAACTTAATCTTGAAGTCTTAAACATGTGTGCAGAAAATTGAAATCAAAGAGTTGTCAAAAAAGAAAGGAAACATTTTTTTTTAAATACACTAAAAAGGATAAAGACAAACAAATTGAAAAGATGGAGTATAACACAACAACATGAAAAAAATGGGTTCCAAGAAAAAAAAAAAAAACCTTGATTGTTATCATGAAATATTATTATAGAGAATGACTGTTGTAGAAAAGTTTGATGGTAATATGAATCGTAACTTAACATCTTCAAGATCAGATGTGAACTGAGAACACACAGCTACACATAAACTTAGTAAAAAACAGCAAAATTTGCATACTATGAGAAGAATTTTCTTTAATTGATAAACACAAATTAAATGTCCCCTGCTATATATATATATATATATATATATATATATATATATATA